>CAJHQP010000400.1:0-198498 GCA_905132765.1 Moricandia arvensis | reverse complement strand
AACAAAAATCATGTTATTGAGATATCTTAATAACATAGAGACGCATGTAAAATAATAATCAAGAACCTAAAGAGATCAAAAGGCTAGAGTTGTAATCAGGCACTAGTGGTCGTTAAAGAGGATTCAAAAATTGGTTAGTCTTAATCCACATAAGAAACCTTAATAACCCAATTCATGAAACTCATCAAGGTTTAGAGTTCATACTGCAAACCCTAGATGTGTGTTTAAAGTTTGGTGTTTTCAAGTACAAAAGTATTAGAAAGAGGTTAGAGAATTTTAGAGTGAAAACATTATATTTTTGTTGCAGCCAGTTGATAGGAAGAAAGATGATGTGTAAATTTTCTTTATATAAGGAGATAAACATTTCAATTAGGTTAAATATTTTTGGTTCAGAAGACTTCTTGGGAAGTCACCTGAGAAGTATTCTGAGAGTCCTCTAAGAGTCTTTTGAGAAGTCTTTCAAAGTCTGACTCAATTCTAAAAAAAATCTGCAATTCAAAAAAAATATTCAAATGGTTCAAAACAGACAAAACTTCAAAAATAAAATTTTATGCTTAAATAATAAACAAAACAATCATATTATGTTGAATCTATAACTTTCTAGAATCTAACATATAAACACACACAAAATACATATCCAAAATTTATATTTCTACAATTTTCCAATTAAATTTTAGTAGAATTTAGGTTTCTTACTAATCATAAATTTAGGAATTAAGGTTTTCCGCCTAATGCAAAGTCTTTCAGAAGTCTTCCATAAATCTTCTAAGAAGCATTTCATGTATTAGATTTTTAAAATAATTTAGAAATTTTATAAAATATATTTTGTTAGGGAAAAATCCAAATCGTGTAATTATAGACATTTCTAAATGATATAAATTTAAATTAATTAAAAATGAATTGTTTTCAACATAGGTGAGTGAATGTAGATTGAGTCACGATAATCTTTGGTTAAGGGATTGGTAACATATGTTATAGTATTGTTTATATTTTAGGGTTAGATTTTGGAATCTTAACTTTTTAAAACAAAATTAAATTTGACATATATATGTTTATTTTTATGTATATTAAACACTTTACAAGTTGAATTCAATTTTTATGAAGTGTTTTTTTTTCTATTTAGCTTGTTATTTGATTTTAGGGTTTGGAAAACTTCTTAGGAGACTTCCCAAAAAGTTTTTCAGAAGTCTTCTAGTGCATTATGTTAGAAGACTTCTTGGACAAATAGTAAATTTGGGGGTTTAGAAGATTTCTTGGGAAGTCTTCTAAACCGAAAATATTTAGCATCATTATAATTTTTGTCTCGTTATATAAAAGAAATTTACATATTCTCTTTCTTCATGTCAAATTGCTGCAACAAAATATAATTTTTCTCGAAGGCACCCGGAACCGACTCCTCGGAGCCACGAAGCTCACGATCGTCCTCATGGTTATCTCTGGTTTGCGAAGTCATCCTGCAATAGTTAGATCCGATTAGAACCGTAATAGTAGTATAGATAGGTTGGTGGTTTTGAAAAAAATTCAAACATTTTTAGCTGCTCATAAACTTTTACAAAATCTTTTTCAAAACTGAAATGGTTTTTTGAAAATGGCGGTAATGCCGATCCCTTAGGATAATACTAAGGGTTCTTGACCTAGGCTCTGATACCAGTTGTATCGCCCCGATCCCCCGCCATTCGGCCGGGGTTCTGACCGAGTGTTATGAACACATGTCTACTCATTTTAGACCACCCAACATGTACCATTACTGGTCCCAAGAGTCATCGGACGCATTATCCTTTGATCAAATACCAACCCAACCATATCCAAATACTACTACTACAATCCTGTGCAAAGGGAAATGCGAAGGAGGGAATGAGTAAATGGGTTACTCAGTGAAGCGGTTCTAGACCAGCCTCTCTACATGAACTCTATACAACTTAATGCGAAACGAGAGCTGGCTAGCCATTACAATCAATCAATCAAATGCATCATACGGTAACACACAACATTATTCCATACTTTTCTATCAACCTAGCGATCACACAATGCAATGAACTTAGTCACTGGTACAACATAAATTTGACTCGACTCGACTCACACAACAACTTGACTCGACACCAATCATCCAGGACGTAAGGACCTATGGCTCGCTCAAGAACGTCCCACCTCTTGTCGGCCTAACCCGAGAGGTCTTACATGAACCAATGCCTCACAACTTCTTAAATGGTTATCCGAGTCACAACACGTTGTCCCCTTTCGACTCTGTCTGTCCCCTCGGTCCTAATAACCATAATTATGCCACAAATCAGCATTGACTCGATCTTAAAGGCACCTCATCGATCTCGTTAGCTCACGGTCACCGCCTGTTCACGCCCCTTTGATCCCGCTCTTTTGCGGTCACTGTCCTTTCACGACCCTTTCTTATTTCTATCCCGCCCTCGCGCGGTCACCGTCCTTTTTCGGTTTCATCCCCTATCTTCCCGCGGGTACCTCATGTTAGGCTACTGTCCCACAGGGACTCATCACGCTCTAGACGCCACCCGTTTTCGGTGTCACAAATAGGACTACAAACATGTTCATTGACTCAATCTCATTTCACATTCTCATTTCACATTCTCATTTCACATTCTCATTTCTCATTTCATATTCTCATTTCATATTCTCATTTCACATTCTCATTTCTCATTCTCATTCTCATTTCTCATTAACCCTAACTTTAACCTTAACTCATTCAATAGACGTAACCCATTCTCGGTGTCACACACATACTTCATTTTACAGCCATCCATACATACATGGTACCAAAAGTAACAAATTGTAATACTTTTCATTCACAACATCCACTATTAACCTAGGTGTGCACTTCTTTCTAGCAACCTAGCTTTCATCATCATTCATCATCAATCATCACATAACAACCAACACACAAGCAATCATTCATCATCAATCATCCACATCAACACAAGGCAGTTCATTAAGTCCTTTATACAATTTGAAGGTTCTTATGCAACATGATCCATTCATCTAACAACATAACTCCTATTATGATCTAACAACTTAACTTTCAAACAAGGACTATCCAAACCCTAGTTCCTCATCAACCAGTATAAAGAACATGAAAATAAAATTAAGTTCGAATAACCTCACCTTAGGAATAGATCTGGATCTGAAAACGGGAATAGAGATCTGAGAGAATCCAAACAACGATCAACACACACCACCACCACCATCACACGTCCTCGGCGGCTCACGGCGAGGAGAGAGAGAGAGAGAGGAAGAGGACTCACGACAAGGAGTGAGAGAGTGCGATCGCACGGAGAGAGAAAGAGAAGATAAAGATTCGCGAGAGAGAGGAAGAGAGATCTTGACGGCTAGGGCTTTCGTCTCCTGAAATTTCCTTGAAGAGCTTCGCTTCAGTTTTAGAAAGGAAGAAAAAATAAGGGGACTGCCTCTATTTATAAGAGAAGAAAGAGAACCCTAGGTCTTAACCCTAATGGGACATAGACAAAACTTTTTCTTTTAAAAAATTTTAGGCCTAAATTATTGGGATGTTACAGATTTGTTATAATTTTACAAAAATTTTGAATTACTTTTACATTTTATTAAATTTTAAATACATTTTTATATTTAAAATCTAGTTGTTTATTATATTCGACAAATATTAATTTAATGAAGGACTAATTTATATTAAACATATTATTATTGTAATGTTTGATAAGTTCCGTCATCGCTTGTAACTTTGGAAAAAGATTCTTATGGGCCCACTATAACTTTAGACACACATAAATTTAATAAGGCCGCATGGAAAAGTTCTATAATTTTGTAATTTATAGCAGAAAGAGAATACGTAGCTGCAATGTAGAAAATAATTAGTAACGTAAACGAAACTTTCTTTTGCGTGGAGAAGAGATACAGTGAGATATTATCGCTGACAAATGATGATAATTTTATTTAAATATTGCCGGACAACATTTTTTAATATTCAACTTGTGAGTCACACTTATAACTTAAAAACAAAATCGCTGACCCATCTTACAAGGTGCTATTTTCTGATTTGTAATAAGTAAAGTAATTTTTTTAAAACAAATTTTCTTTGAAATTCTTTTTATTCTGACAGACTTTTAAAAACAAGGTGCTCACATTCAGTTAGAGCCGGCAGATTGTTTTATTCACGGCCAGGATTGTCCACCATTTTCCCATTTTGTATAACCTGAAGCAATGATATCATAGAAGCGACGTCCTACTCAAAAAGACCTGTTGAGAAGAGATGATTCCGATCTGACTTAACTACACATGTTATCTCCCAAATCCGGTAAAGAAATCGAAAGATAAAGGGTAATCTGTTGGGAAAAAATAATTCAGGAAGAGATTACTCTAGCTTCCGAGTAGGACGCCGGCCTTCTGATTTCTGTCTGGGGGAATTTCTGCCCAAGTTCCGGCGCTAGATCCTGCATCGAGGTAAAAATGGAAGATTTCCACTAAAAGGGATTCTTCCATATTTCCGAATATGGAAGACTAAACCTAGAAACCAATAAATACTAAGCTACAAAAGGGGGATCCATACTCTAGAACAGGGGAACGACTTTTAGAGACTAAGAGAATATAGCTAAGCGGCTAAAACTAGTGATTATGCACAAAAACATTGTAGTTCCTGCTCAATACATCAACAAAATCGCTCTTTCATCTCAACTCTCTCTTTGATCTCTTTAACTTACTGTTCCGTAGTACCTACAAAAGATCCCACCAAAAATACCATAACACATACTACCAAACGACATAGAACTTTCAACTTGAAATTAGTCTTCTTGGAGCTTCTCATGCTTTACCACTTGCCCGAAATCATCATCAATGATGGCACAAACGTTATGCTTATGTCCAACCTCACCTTTTCCTTTACTTAGGGCTTCTTGTCTTCTCACAACATCACTTGTCTGGACAACCTGAGTCTCCAGCTTCTTCACATGGGTATTAAGAGATTCAAACTTTTTTTTAGATCAGTATACACATCATCCAGCTTTCCATTGACCTCTACTGTCATCTTCTCCTGCCCTTCAAGCACATGATTGATCATTGATTCCAGTTTGCTCTCTTGAGTTTTTGTAGCAGGAGTTTGGTAAGAAGAAGCCCCATAGTTTCTTATGAAGCTGATGTTGTTGTTATTGAAGGGTTTCTGGTATTGCGAGCGTTGGTTGTTTCTGAAATTACTTCTTTGGCGAGTGCCATTGAAGATTCTGTTGCCACACTGATTTCCAAACCTCTGAAAACCAGTACCACAAACGTAGTTCACATCCTCATCGTCGCCTCCGACGTCTGCGGCTTCTACAGCCTCCACATCTTTTGTGAAGCTATCTTGTTTCTTGAGAAGTTTATGAACATTGTCTAGCTTTGCCTTAACCTCAGCCATATATTCCTTATCCAAGCTATCAGCCGATTTATTCCACTCATAATCATTGTATTACTAGATGCCAAGTTCTCAATTAGTCTCACAACTTCTTTTGGATTCCTAGTGCTGAAATTTTCCTCACTAGCTGTGTTTAGAGCCATCTGGTAGACCAAGGAGAGACCTCTGAAGAAGGTACCAAGTTGTTGTACCTCGTTGAACCCATGGTGTGGACAATCTCTCTGATAAGACCTAAATCTGATCCATGAGCTCTTGATTGACTTTGTAGGCCCTTGAGTAAACATGGAGATTCTGTCACTCAGATCCTCAGATCTAGCATCATCGAAGAGATTACGAAGGAAGGTGTTCTTGATGGCTGTACATGATGTAAGAGATCCTGGTGGTAACTTCTTAGCCAGTACGAAGTGTCTCGAGAAAGTGAGTACTTAAATAGCTTGCAAAGAAGTAGTCATTAGGGACTTCATTGGCTTGTTTAGCAGATACTTAATCCTCTAACCGTTTCAGATGGTCCTTATGATGCTCATGTGGGAACCCATGATAAGGTTGATGTCCCACAAGTGTGAAGTATGCTGGCTTAAGCTCAAAATTGTGCCTTCGGAAAGTAGGAGGGCGAATAACAGATATGTTGGTGTAATACTCATCCAGACATTGTATTCAGCCAACGTTCTGGGTCGAGTAGACTCAGCATTCTCAGCAGATGCAGCCTCCGCAATGGCTGCAGCAGCCTCAACATTAGCAGCTTCTAGTGCAGTTGCTTATGGATCAGGGATTACAGCCCCTTGAACGTCAACCTTCCGACCTGCTGCGTTACGCAGATGACCCTCAGAGTCATGAAGGTCTCCATTTGCATCATGTATCAACACAAGAGCCGCGGCCATGTTTCTCATTTGCAGGTTGGTGTCGATCGATGCTTGAGCTGTGTCAATCATTGCTTACTCAAGAAAGGTGTCAATCGACAAAGAAGAGGTGTCGATTGATGCTGCTCGCTTCCATTTATGAATGGTAAGTTTGAGTTCTGCAGTATCCAAAAATTCCAAGAGATCAATTTTGTTGATACGTCTAGTAGTGCCTGGCACGCACATGCAAGACACAGGAAAATTTTACAAGTAACTAAAAAATATAAATCTAGACTTAATAATCCACCATGTCTAATGGCGAACCCAATGCTCCCCGGAAACTTCGCCAAATTTGATATGCTCAAATTACCCTAGAGCAACTCTCTCAAGTAAGAGATCGATTGCAGTACTTCGAGATCGAATCCACATGGAGCATGAACCATAATATATATTATACTAGGGTTGGCCCGCCCTACGGGCGGGATATACTTTACTTATGATCTAAGTTATTATTTTATTTGATTTTGTGGTTTGTGTTTTAGGTTTGTATTTGAAAAATATGTGTATTGTATGTTTTAAAAATTAGTGGGTTTGGAAGCGAGTACGTTTGGTTAGACCTTATGAAAGTTCTTCTAGTGATTGAATGTATTATCCTAGGTTTGTTAAAAGTGTTGGGCTCAACCTTTGTAAGGTGTGATTAACTGGGCTTGTGAATCATGTTTGAGGCTTCTTTTATCGGAAAATAAGGTTGTTGTATGTATCTGTAATTTTTTGGTTCGGGTGATGTGAGTATTTACTTGCGTCTCTTGTTGAACTCTTGAAGTATTTTTTTTTCTTATTAGTATTGAAATTACATTTAAGATTTTTAAGTTAGTAAGTAATGAATTTTATTTTTCACAGTTATTTAGATATAATAACTTTAGATCTTATGTTCACATAACTTATGATTTATTTATTTTTTATTTACTTTCAATAATAAGTTACATTAACTTCACTATTTTGTTATCATCCTTTTTATAAATCATATAATTTTTAACTATTAAAACAATTTAAAAAAATGTAAATGTGTTATTTTATTTTCGATATTTGTTCTATTTTGACTTTAATAGTAAGCAAATTTATTATAACTATAGTTATCTGAATTTAAAATAGAAATATGGATAATGCATTATACTAAAAATATTTTAAATTGATTATGCAACTTGAAAACCTACTACTTTTATTATTCATAAAGATAAATGTTTGTTTGTTTGTTTGAATTTTGTATATGTTATTATATTTAATGTCCAAGTATACCATGTTATCCAAATAAATAATTATGATATGCAAACAAAATGATATTAATTAACTTTTAAAATATAATTTTTGACATTAAATTTATTTGATATAAATGGCTTGTCACATATTAATAAATTACTTTATATTATCTTTAAGTTGAAATATTTTATTGTATTGATTAATATTCTGATTTTCCTTATAATTATTTACTTATATATAATGTTAAAAGTATTATTAAGTATAAGTTTTGATTAACACTGGTCATTAATTTTTCAATAGAAATTTTAAAGCTTAACACAAATAAATTAATACAACTAAATTTATTAATACTATTTTTAATAATTTATGTTGTTTTTCATTTATGATATCAATTGGTAAATGACTATTCGTTTTTTTTAATTTCTTAACATTATTTAAATTATAAAATAATGAAAATATTTTAATATTTATTTCAAAACAATATATATTAAAAATAAATATTAAAATAATATAACATATATATCGTAGATGATTTTATATATTGTAGATGATTATAGTGCTTAATGAAACAATATAAATTCTTGAATATTTATTTTAAAAAGTTTTTCTGTTTTTATGGTCTATGATATCAAATAATAAATGACTATTCATATTCTTTTCTGTTTATTTACTTGTTTGAGATTTTGTAAGTTTTTGTTGTTTGTTTATTGAATAGTTTTGTTATTTTTAATATTTTATACGTACACGTAACATATATCATATTTATTAATTGAGATTTTGTAAGTTTTTGTTGTTTGTTTTATTGAATAGTTTTGTTATTTTTAATATTTTATACGTGAATAGGTGTTTGGCGAAAGATTATTGCTATAAGATTTTGATCTGTTGTAAGTGTGGTTATATTATAGCTAAATTGTTTTATTTTATATAATAATAGCCAACTTTATTTGTGCAGAATAAAGGAAGTTGTTGTTATTAAGATAGTGGCATCTCCACATAGATAAGCAATGATTGGCTTTTTTTTTCTTCTGAAATTCTTGTGAACTTTTAAGGGTGTTCTGTTCTTGTTGTTTGACCTTTTTTAAGATATGAATTTTTAAAAAATTTAGTCGTAAACTGATTTTTGTAATTTTTTAATGTTGTTTGGGCTAATTTTAATGATTTTTTTGGTATTTGGTATTTAAGCATGTAAAGTGTTAGTGGGCTTTTGGCTAGCTTGACGACTTTTGACTATTCTGGACTATTGTTTGTGTTGTAATTATTAACTTGCCCGTCTAAGTAACATAGCATTTCTATGTGAAACGCGCAGAAACATCTTCCCTGGACACGTGGCGCCATATCCTTGCTCGACTTTCTTAGCTGGCAGATGATGTGGACCCCCTAAGGAGTGAGAAAACTCTCTTTTATAATAATAGATACTTCAAGATTAACCTAGGCAAATAATAATAAAAACAATAAAAAATAGAACTCAAACGAGTCATAGGATATATGGAAAAAGCGCTAGACTTAGGGTTTCAAACAAGTTATCTGAACTAGAATTTATAGATGGTAAGGATTTAACAAGAACCATCATAGAACTCGAATTGAATTAGTAGATATTTTGCTCTTGCTGCGAGTCTAATCAGATGTCTAACCTCTAGAATTCAAACTATTGTATGTGAATTAGGGAGAGTGTCAATCAGTACTACTTTTATTGTTCAGATCGATTTGTTCACTAAGTTATCTAAACCAACTCTCGTATGTTTTTATTAACCTAGCTCAGCAGGATTAGATTCATGTAATTGACGATGCTCTCGCGTGTCCCAATTAATCCTATGATCAAGTTTCTAGTTAGCTTTTCTAAAAACAAGCAATAAGAACAATCTTGTAAGGGATACAATGTGATAACCCTAGCATTTCTATAATTTATAAATTCATCAAGACCATAGAATCCTAAATCTAACAAGTAAACTACTAAGACATAGTTAAGCTAAACATATATAACAACTGAATGAATTGCGTTAAAAATGTAGAAATAGAAATACTGGAGTTCCAATAGAATCTCTGGAGGAGTTTTCTGATCTTCTCTACAAAACTCTAAGAATAATAAAAATCTTCTATGAAAATCTATCCAAGTATGGCCTAAACAATGGCTGCAAAAACTATAAATATAGGTCTAAAAGTCGACCAAGGGCAATCTTGTAATATGTGGGAAACTTCTAGGGCATGCCTGAGTCTGAAAATAGAGTTTATGTACTCACACAGGTGTCGAGGGACACTCAGGCGAGTGTTGATTGAAACTCTTTCAAAATATCGATTCGGACTTCTGTTTTCTTGCAGAGCTATGGGTTTCTTCATATTTATACTCCAAATGGCTCCATGATCTCTATATTACTCCAAAACATGTCTAGACCTGAAAATACTCTAAAATAGACTCCAAACATAATATAAAAAAGCTAAATAGGGCTTACACTATGGCTAAATACTAGTAAAAACCATAGTACATCATTTTTCTTCTAGAAGAGATAATCCATATTTGTGAAGACTTGAGACTGGGAATATTTCTGTGCTAGAAGGAGTAGTTGATGAGGCTCATGCCTATAAAGCTGAGGGATACTCAAAAATAACATGATTAGCAAACTCATCCAGTTCTCCACACATAAAACAATAGTTACCACATCGCATATGACGACGCGTCATGTTCCTTGTTACGTCCACATATCATGTTATCAACTGCAATATAAGATGCACATCTTCTCTGGTGCATAAAATTTCCAAGCAAATGGTTAAATCTTAGAAAGGATCACATATGTTTCTCTCTTCAGAATGTTTCAAGCCACGCAATATCCTGACTTAACCATATGTTGTCCACTCTTCGGAAAAGTCCATCAATGTCTATCTCTTTGCTTGTTCGGCTTGTGGCCTAACTCCTAATCAATGGGATCTGGATGTACAAAGTTTTCCAGCGTCTCCATAACCCACTCCCTTAATTCAGCATTGATGAGTTCACTAACAGTCATTTTGGATGAATCATTGGAACTCTGGGCTTAGGTGGCCTCACAGGTGTAGTCGTGATCCAAGTATCCTCCCACACTTTAACCTCATATTTTGAATGGATATTTTGTCTAATTCCTAGCATTAATAAAGGCCTTGAAGCTGATAGGCTTTTCCATACATATGAAGGAATATCGTTTGAGCTTACTCGAAATGGTGAACCAAGCGATAATACTATTCGTGCAACACTCTTCATAACAGGGTGTCTAGATACTGAGCTAATCACCATAACTGTTTTTCCAAAAATTCCCAGTTAAACTCGTGAATCTACAGAATCTCAGACCACCTTCTCCTCTTTTTTGGTGGGTTCGAACTTCACCAAAAGCGTGTAATGGCACAAGCTATTTTTTTTCACAAATGTCTTAGGGCAACAAGAAACTTAACACTACATATGTTGGGAGTGCTAGAGCAATATATGTGATGATCATCTCCTTTCTGCCTTTTGCCAACAATATGGATGACCATCCATTAACTCTATGCTGCAGGTTTTCCTTTAGGAATGAAAATAACCTACATTTGGATCCACTAATATCTTATGGTATTCCTAATTAGGAACCCATTCCAACTTTGTTTTGGATTCCTAAGGAATCTTTTATCGTTTGCTTAACATCTCCTAGGACTTTCTTACTAAATTTTATGCACTTCCCCGGAGGTTTTCCATATTACCTCACTACTTTCATTACTTTTTTCACATTCACGGGGCTGCCTTACAGAAGAAAAGACTATCATCACCGAAGAGTAGGTGTGAAATCATAGGTCATGCATGTGATGCGCGTATCCCCATTATCTTTCCTTGATTCTCCGCATGATTAAGAAGGCCAATGATCGCTTTTGTGCATAGAATGAAGATCAAAGGAGACAATGATCTTCTTGTCGCAATCCCCTATTGGGAAAATATTGCCTCTTGGCTGACCGTTCATAAGAACCTTGTAGCTCACTGAGGTAATACATAACATAATCCAGTCAATCAAAATTTCAAACAAACCCATCTTTTGCATTACCGCTCGAATGAATTCTCATTCCATATTGTCGTAGGCTTTTCTCATATATGTTTTTATTTCCATCCTCTTATCCCTACCTTGGGGCTTTGTTCTGAGTGCATGGAACATTTCATGAGAAATTATAATATTATCAGTTATCTGTCTTCCAGCAACAAAGGCGGACTGGATGGAAGAACTTTCTTCAGTGTCTGGTATAAAACCTTAGAGATAATCTTGTAGCTCACATTACACAGACTTATTCACCAAAAATGAGCCATCTCAGTAGGCTTGTCTTTCTCCAGAATGAGGCAATGTTTGTATCATTCAAACCCTGAGCCATTATGCCCTGAAAAAGGAAAATTTTAACCATGCGAGTTAAATCCCTTTAAACACTATCCCAAATCTTCTGATAAAAGAGAGCTGTCTTTCCATCTGGCACAAGAGCTTTTACCGAATGCATAGCGAAAAGGGCTAACTTGACCTCCCATTACATAACAGTGACAGTGAGATCAGCGTTTATCGAATCTTTGTTTGTTGTGGAAATGTTCGTTATTGCATCGTCAATTTCCTCCGGATTGGAAGACTAAAAAATGTGTCAAAAATAACTGGTAGAAATGGCCACCAGTCTCTCTTCATCCTCAATCATGGAGCTTGAATCTTCCATTAATCGCGTAATTTTTTTTTAGCGTGCCTCTACTTTGTTATAGAATGGAAGAACTTAGAGTTCATATATCTGTAATACCCGCATATTTTCATAAATAATAAATAAATAATAATCTCTAAAACTCCATTTATTAAACATAATAAATAATCTCCAAACACCATAACTCCAAAAGATAAAATAACACCGACTAAATGTCAATGATTTCATAAAATAAAAGTCCGAAAATAAAGTGAAGAAAACAGCCCAAAAGTACCAATCCAATACGAATCACTCTTGCTCGCCAATCTCACCTTAAAAGGGGGGGGGAATGAGGGGTGAGTAACTGGGGAGTCACTCAGTGAGGTATGGAATGCTAGATACACAAACCATTGACTTGAATAAATAGAACTCCCACTGTGGAAGTTTATCTCAAACATGAACAAACACGACACCTAGAGCATCACACAAAACAAAAAATGCGATGATAGCACATAGATAGTCCACGCACCCCGAATTCTCCTTATACGAATATATATATATACATATACAAAGTGTTGCTAGTACAGTCCGTCTCTGTACCCCCCCATCGTAGCGTAGAATAAAAACCTCTTGTTGAACAAAGGTGTTTAAATGATAGAGGAAGTATGAAGAAATGGAGAGGAATTGATTTTGGGTCGTCCGGACAAGAGGCCGTGCAGAATGGACGACCCGAATCTACCATGGTCTAAAGTTACCCGGGTAAATGAAACTCGACCAGAAGTTACATTTACCAGTTACCTCTCCGGTTCAAGCTTTACCAAAGGATAAGGAAGCACGGATGGACATGCTGGCTTGTGGCTGGAAAGGAATAGCATCTGGTCAATATGCTTTTGGCACTAAGCGTGTGAAGCCTCTCGACCAAGTATTTCAAATGAATGCTCCTTCCTAGCCTTGACTCCACACGTTTAGTCTTTAGGAATGTTGTAACCTTATCCTCTTGCTCCCTAATCCTTCCTCTATGTATTGCAACCTCTGTCAAGTATCATTAACAACAAAAATCTTTCAGTGTCTCTCTAGTCTCTCCCTTTAAACTTCTCAATGGTTTCTTAGTCTAATCCGGTCAAGTCTTCTTCTTTTTGCTTAAGTCTCTCTAATATTTCCTTTCTTACTGTATAAACTCAGATTCTACTCAATATTTCATGGTATCAGAGTCAGGTTCACTTGAATCTTGGTTTTGATTTAGAATCCTCAAGAACTACTTTTTGATCCGTGAAGAACAAGATGGAGAACACCAAGACTACTATCATTCCGGTTACTCTAAAAGGGGGAAACTACCTCATTTGGTCCTGTGTGGTGAAGACAGCCGTGGGAAGTAAGTGTTTATGGAGTCATATCCTCGAGGATGAATCTCCAAAGATCATTACTTATGAAGGCAACAAGGATATTTTCATGTGTGATGAAGTGAAATGGATCCAGGAAGACAATCTGATGATGTCTATTCGTCAAAGCTCATTGGATCCATCGATATTGGAGGCCTACAGCTACTGTGAGAAGGCCAAATATTTGTGGGATACACTCCAGAAAGTGTACGGAAACATCTCAACCTTACACGGGTGTTTGAGATAAAGAGAGCTATCAACAACCTAGCTCAAGAAGACATGAAGTTTACCAAACAGTTGGAAAGTTTCGAGCTTATGGTCGGAACTTGAGATGCTGAGGCCGAGTACCACATATAAGGATAAGCTGTATGAGAGGCACGAGCAAGACTGGGTCTTTGGTCTATTGATCACACTCAACGCTACCTACAACGACCTCATCAAGCACATCTTGAGATCTGAGAAGCTGCCATCCCTTGAAGAAGTATGCGTAGAAATTCAAAAGGAACAAGGGTCTCTGGGACTCTATGGAGGAAAGGGGGAGATTACCTTAGCTAATCAAGCCGAAGTGCCTCAATCCAGCAAGGTCAACAAGTATGAAGACATGAGGTTCACTGGGAACTATGAAGACAAGAATTTCAATTGGGAACTATGATTATTGAAAGACGCATGGTCATAAGAAGAGCCAATGCTGGATCCTTCATCATCACCTTAAGCCGACCAAGTTCATGAAGGATAGGGAAGCAAGGGCGAATGTTATCTATGAGCGAGGGATCAACATGGAGCTGGGACCTCAAAACGATCAAATGAAGCAGAGGGTCGTGAAGGTGGTGAAAGCAAGGCTCTGGTGACCTACACTACCCATCAGAACCGACCAAATGAGCATGAGTTCATCCGGCGATCATAAATGGAAGCACTCATCAAAATTCTCAAGGATAATGGTAACACTCTTGGTAATGTCAGTGGGTATTCTTTTGGTGCACCTAAGGTTGCTAGTATACTTGATCAAACTGATAATGCTTATACCCATACTAGGATGCTTGGTCAATCTCACACTGCTCATAACATGTCTAAGCTTTTGATAGTTGATTTGGGTGCATCTCATCGTATGATTAGTGATACTAGTCTTATTAGAGATATAGGACCTGCGCATGGGCATGTCATGATTGCTAATGGAGATAGGACACCAATTAGAGGTATAGGCAAACTGAAATTGTTTGACAAGGAATCTAGAGCCTTTTACATGCCTAAGTTTACTTCTAATTTGCTTTCTGTCAAGAAGTGCACCACTAATATGAAGGCAATGTTATGTTTAGTCCTAATGATGTGAAGTTTCACGATATTGAGAGCACTCGCTTGATTGGGCAACGAGTGACAAAAGGAGTCCTTTATATGCTTGAAGAACTTACTTCTCTGCCTGATCATTGATGCTCATTTACTTCTGTTTTTGCTTCTGTTTTAAATAAGAATGCTTTGTGGCATGGTAGACTAGGACATCCTCATGTTAGAGCTTTAAACTTAATGGTTCCAGGTGTTGTGTTTGAAAATGATGATTGTGGAGCTTGTATTTTAGGCAAGCATTGTAAGATTGTGTTTCATAAATCCACAACTATCTATGATCATTGCTTTGATTTAATTCACTCGGATGTTTGGACTGCTCCTTGTTTGTCTGGAGAGAATCACAAATATTTTGTCACATTCAAAGATGAGAAGTCTAAATACACATGGATAACCTTGATTCCATCTAAAGAAAGGGTGCTTAATGCATTTAGAAATTTCCAAAGCTATGTGACTAACTATTTCAATGCCACACTTAAAATTTTTAGATCAAATAATGGTGGAGAGTACACGAGTCAAGCCTTCAAGCAATACATATCTCAGCATGGAATTCTTCATCAAACAAGCTGCCTATATACCCTCAACAAAATGCTGTCGCAGAGAGAAAGAATATGCATCTTATGGAGGTTGCAAGGTCCATGATGTTCCAAGCAAATGTTCCAAAGAGGTTTTGGAGTGATGCTGTTGCTACTGCTTGCTACCTCATCAACCGAACTCCAACCAGGATCCTTAATGATCAGTCACCATTTTAGGTCTTGAACAAATATAGACCAATCTTGGATTATATCCGAATCTTTGGTTGTCTATGCTTTGTTCTTAGACCAAGAGAGTTGAGGAGCAGGTTGGAAGCACATAACACTAAAGAGATGTTCATTGGATACTCGCCAACTCAGAAGGGGTATAAGTGCTAGGATCCAGTAGCCAGGAAAGTTCTGGTGTCCAGGGATGTAAAGTTTGTTGAAGAAAGAACTATTATGAAGAGAAGAACCAGGAAGAATCGAATGATCTAGCTTCTGACAAGGCAGCTAACTTTTGGATTATTTTGGAAAGTCTTGGGATTAATCTAATCTAGGATCCGAAGACTGGAGGAGGAAAATCACAAGGCCCCCCACAACCAATGAGGAAGGTCAGCCCCCCCCCCCACTTCGACCATGAGGGGGAGGGGAAATGAACCTGAAGGAAACAACCAAGAGGATGAAGGTTTAGGTTCTCATGATCGTGGTGTGGAACAAGGAAACACGGAGGAAATGGCATGGGAAGATGAAAAAGGATCAGTCAATGAGGGATATGGTCAGGATCAGGATCAAGGACCAGTAGTGGAACAAACCTTAAGGAGAAGCACGAGGATGAGGAATCCTCCATCCAATACACCATAGTATACTACAATGCTCAGGTTGTGGAACATCCATCCCAAGTATCATGTTCGTTTGCTTACTACCCTGAAGAACATTGTGCTTTTATGATCAATCTGGATGAGAGTTACATTCCAAAATCATATGAGGAGGCAATGAAGGGTAAAGAATGGAAGGAATCAGTAGGTCCTCAAGCAGATGCAATGATAAAAAATTATACTAGGACCAAGTCTAACTCGCGTCGGGGGCGATTTGGACTGCTTGTTCGTTCCAACTCGCCTCGGGGGCGAGTTGGACTGCTCATTCAATCCATCTCGCCTTGGGGGCAAGTTGACTGGATCGTTTGGTCCAGCTCGTCCCCAAGGCAAGTTGGATTTGGTCCAACTCACCTCGGAGGCAACTTGGCCTGCTTGTTCGGTCCAACTTGTCTTGGGGGCGAGCTGGGCTGCCTGTTCGGTCTCCTTGGGGGCGAGTTAGACCGCTCGTTCGGTCCAACTCGCCCCCGGGGTGAGTTGAACTGCTTGTTTGGTCCAGCTAACCCCTGAGGCGAGTTGGACTGATCCAAATCGCCTCGGGGGCGAGTTGGACTGCCTGTTTCATTGTTTTGATGCTCGGGACCCGTTTATCCGAGGCTTCAAGTAACCTTTCTCGTGGACTTATCACATGAATCCTTATCAGAATTCATATGAAATTCAATTTTGGTTCTCCCGCTCTTTTTTTTAAATACTATCTCTCTCTCTTTTTAAAGAGAAATATTTTTCGGGAAGTTTCAGTTTTTGATTTTCTTGTAGCTCGTTAGAATTGTGATGTTCTGGCGAGCGGTTAGGCTTGTTTAGGTAAGTTAGGAGGAATTCAATGACTGAAAGTACGAAGGAGAATAGTGAATTTTCTTGCCTATAAGTATGTGGAGTAAGTTTTCAAATTCTTTACTTGCTCATTTCCATAAAAACTTTTCTAAGGTAGAAAGATCCTTTCTCTCCCTTTCTCTTTTTGGTGTTTTTGATCATGTCTTCAAGACGAAGAGTTTCTGCCAAGGTTTATCCTGAGCCTTATGTTCCCGATGGTTCGAGCTCGAAACATAGCAATGTTGAGGTAAAGGTGGAGTTTGAGGCACACTCGGTCGATCCTTAAGAGGCCGATGCATACTGGGCGGACAAGGCAAAAGTAAAGCCTCCCAGGCTAAAAATGTGTGTTCCTCCTCCGTTTCGTGCCAACCCTATTGATGATTATCCGAGCCAGAGCTATCCCAATGGGCTCGATGCCATTCGGAGCTTTCACAATGTTTTAGAGTTGGTGGAGTTTCGTTTTCCAATACCTGGGGAGGTCGACAAGTCTCCGCCTGATGGTTACTTTACATGTTATGAGGCGTACTTAATGCAATGCCAATATGGTTTCCTGTCCCAGAAGTTATCGTGCTTTTATGATCAGTTTGGATGAGAGTTACATTCCAAAATCATATGAGGAGGCAATGAAGGATAAAGAATGGAAGGAATCAGTAGGTGCTGAAGCAGATGCAATGATCAAGAATTATACTTGGACCAAGTCTAACTCGCCTTGGGGGCGATTTGGACTGCTTGTTCGTTCCAACTCGCCTCGGGGGCGAGTTGGACTGCTCATTCGGTCCAACTCGCCTTGGGGGCAAGTTGACTGGCTCGTTTGGTCCAGCTCGTCCCTAAGGCGAGTTGGACTTGGTCCAACTCGCCTCGGAGGCAAGTTGGACTGCTTGTTTGGTCCAACTTGCCTTGGGGGCGAGTTGGACTGCCTGTTCGGCGCCTCGGGGCGAGTTTGACCGCTCGTTTGGTCCAACTCGCCCCCTGGGCGAGTTGAACTGCTCGTTTGGTCCAGCTCACCCCTGAGGCGAGTTAGACTGATCCAAATCGCCTCGGGGGCGAGTTGGACTGCCTGTTTCATTTTGATGCTCGAGACCCGTTTGTCCGAGGCTTCGAGTAACCTTTCTCGTGGACTTATCACATGAATCCTTTTCAGAATTCATATGAAATTCAATTTCGGTTCTCCCGCTCTTTTTTTGAAATACTATCTCTTTCTTTTTAAAGGGAAACATTTTTTGGGAAGTTTCAGTTATTGATTTTCTTGTAACCGATTTAGGTAAATTAGGAGGAATTCAATGACTGAAAGTACGAAGGTGAATAATGAATTTTCTTGCCTATAAGTATGTGGAGTAAGTTTTCAAATTCTTTACTTGCTCATTTCCATAAAAACGTTTCTAAGGTAGAAAGATCCTTTCTCTCCCTTTCTCCTTATGGTGTTTTTTGATCATGTCTTCAATATGAAGAGTTTCTGCCAAGGTTTATCCTGAGAGTTATGTTCCCGAAGGTTCGAGCTTGCAACATAGCCATGTTGAGCCAAAGATGGAGTTTGAGGCACACTAGGTCGATCCTTAAGAGGCCGATGCGTACTGGACGGGCAGGGGAGAAGTAAAGCCTCCTAGGCTCGGCATGTGTGATCCTCCTCTGTTTTGTGCCAACCCCGTTGCTGGTTGTCCGAGCCAGAGCTATCCCAATGGGCTCGATGCCATTCAGAGCTGTCGCAACATTTCGGAGTTGGTGGAGTTTCGTTTTCCAATAGCTGGGGAGGTCGCCGAGTCTCCGCCTGATGGTTACTTTACGTGTTATGAGGCATACTTAATGCAATGCCACTTATGGTTTCCTATCCCAGAAGTTATCGTGTGGCTCTTAAATCGTTTCGAGTTGTCGATTGGTCAGGTCAACCCATGCGATTTGCAGAATCTTGTTGAAATTTTGGTGCTCAGTTACGAACGGGGTATGACAGTTGACGTCGACCATCTTGAAGTGTTGCTGATGCCTCGGGGAATCCGGCCATAGTCCAAATGAGTCCTTGGCGAAACATGGCGATCATAACGGGATTCGTGTAGAACTACCACACCTAGAAGAAGCATTTCTTATTTGTCCGTGTCGACAGTGCATCCGTGGAAGAGAATTGCATTCCCATCTTTAGGACCAGATGGGGCTGGAAATGTACTCCCGATCGGATATACGCTGGTTTCTGTTTTGATGATATTCGACCTTACGCATTTGTCCTTTGTTTTGCAGTGGCTAATCCTCTTCCCCCGACTGCGGATGGCTTGGACACCGTCAGAGATTTACTCCATGGCGGCCCATTCTTTTGGGCCTTGTTCACTCCAAAACGAGTTCATCGCGCTGTTGCCCTTCACCGTTCTCGGTTTTAGCCGGATCTACCGGTCAAAGAAGGGAAAGAGTCGAGCATGGATGGATTCTTTCCGTATGAGGCTCCAGGAGAGAGGGAAAGGTTAAGGCTCCGCAAAGACAAACGCGTTGTCGGTGATGATGTGGTCGACGGGAAACGCTCTCCCACTGTAAACATACTCAAAGATTATCTCAATAGTCAAGCAAGTGGAAGTGGTGGCGACCAGATCGATCTTAACGAGTTGCTTGACTTCAACTTTCCCTCAACCGAGGGTGAGTCCAGCGAGGTGCCAGAGTTTACCAAAGCGTCGAGGATGGTCAATGGGGTAAGTTCTTGTCCTTAAGCATTTTGGCCAAACTTTTCTTGACTTTGAGAGTTTTCGCAGGGCCTTCTTATGATGAACCGAGCCCTTGATGCGAGAAACCAGGAGGCTCGCATGGCTCAATTCAGGGCCGAGACAGCTGATAAAGAGATTGCCCGTCTGAAAGACGAGCTGGAGAATTCTCGTAATGAGAGAAAGTCAAAGGTCCGTCGAGCCTATAGGCGAGGAAAGAGAGAGGTTGCTGAAGTTATGAGGAACCGTCATGATAGGTTCTCATGCGAGTTTGAGGAGCTCAAGGGGAGTAATCAGGCTCTTGGGGTTATTGAGAATGTTGCGGTATTGTGGGCGTACTGCATCTTACGCAAGTCCCAGATTATTCGTTCGATGTCGAGTATGTGAGGCAGACTAGGCGTATGAACAACGCCAACAAGGACTTTGCGATTCCTCGGATCGAGGAGAGAATTTGGGAGCAATGGGATCTGATTCCCATTTCGCCCGACACGGTGGAAGCCAAGACAGGAGCTCCCAATAATACGGGTGAAGTGAGCCAGACGACGGCTCCCTTGGATGTCAATGCCTACTTGATCGTGAGGTGGATGTCTGGGTACTTTGGTCTCCACGATTTATTATAGGGTTTGCTGTGAATTATTGGGAAAGTGTTCCCTTTCCTTGTAATATGTTTTTGTTAGTTGCTTATCTCTGGCCAAGTGTGGCCGTGTTTCATGTCGTCAGGATTGGCCATGTGTGGCTTTTGAATCCCTGGCCTTCGTGGATTTTGTATGAATAAACTTAGGCTTTTCACTTGAAAAAGGAGTTTAAGTATATTCATTTTTTTGTTAAGTTTAGAGGGAAGAATACGAGTTGTTATCTCGCTCCTAACTCTTTTTTGCGGATCGTCCTATTCGTTTCTCGTTCGAAATGTTTGTGAAGTTTTCAAAGCTTCGAGAGCGACTAGATATGGACGAAGAGACATGCTTTCGGGATCTCACATCTTTTCGATATCATGCCTTGAGACGTTAGAGACCAGTGTGCTGGATTTAGGGTATAAACTACGTTTACTTTTGGTTTGAGGTTTTGCGATGACTAATTGGCTTTGTTTTGCATGTTGCGATTTTAACCTGACTCCGTTCCAATTTAAAGTCCACGATAGGTTATCGGCTTATATGAATTGTCTAGTCAGAGTCGAGCATCTCTCCAGAGATTATTTTTAAGTCGTCCAGAAGTGCTGAACAAAATTTTGGATTTCTTCTATAGCGCGCTATTATCCTAGTCAGATGTACGAGGATCAATCCCTTAGGATGGATCTAAATGCGTTTGTTTAGGACGGCTAAAGTGCTTGGCAGGGCCAATCGACGAGCGTTTGCAATTTATAGTCACTGACGGATAGGGAGAATGCTTTTGAAGATCTATGCGACGTCTCGCTTATTTTTTCGAAAATATACTTTTTGTTCAATGATGTTTTAATTATCTGGGATCGTGGGTCGAATTCGACTCCACGACCGAGATATGTTCGTGAAGGGGTTTTAGTGGTCGACGTGATCTATTGATCCGACGGTGCTTGTTGTTCTTTGGCCGTTGCTTGAGTTGACGATTTTGGATCATCTTCTTTAGAAGCGTTTTCAGTTTGTGCCTGAGTTAGCTTCGCCCGTTTGGGCTTCACCATTGCGGTGGTCGTGATTTGGCTTAGCTTATGTTCAGCCAGGAGGCAATGTCTCGACTGTTTCTAGCATCCCTTGATTGCAGCTATTCCGTTGTCAGTTGGGAACTTGACACCTAAGTGTTAAGTCGACGGGACTGCCTTCATGGCTTTTAGCCAAGGCGTGGCCATAATGATGTTGTAGATGGCCGAGTGGTTGATCACCGCGAAGTCAACAATCATGGTAACTTCTTTTGTCGCGACGGGTACTTTGATCGATCTGAGGGTCATTGATGTTGTGCCTGAGAAATTAGTCAACGGCTTGGGCGAAGGTACAACTTCTCCTAGCTCAACGTTCATCCTTCTGAGAGTATCGCGGAAGATGAAGTTGACTATGCTGCTTGTATCGATGAGAACTCTGGCCAGCTCGAGATCTCTTATCATGAGATCGAAGACGAGGGGATCGCAATGGGGGCTGGTCGATCCCACGGGCCTCTTCTTCTTTGAAAGTGATCACTTCTTTTGGGATATCCCGGGATGCAGACCAGTTGGAGGAATTTGTGCTCGTCTCGGCCTTGCGTTGATAAGCTTTGATGGCTGAGACGGTGTCGCTGCAATATTGTGATCCTCCGATGATCATGTTTACTCTGCGACGGTTATTGTTGTTACCCTTTCGTCCTACTTTCTTCCGCGCTTTTTTTCCGATTGGTTCTCTTGGGAAGAGTTCTTCGTTTGAGGAGCCTTATCGTTTTTTTGGGGAGGGGACGGTATGAATCGCGGACATGTTTTTTATCGCTGGAAACTTTGGAAAGTTCTCCAGCGAGTAGTTTCGCGGCCAATCTGGCCCCAAGAACTTTGCAGTTGATGGTTGAGTGGACGCGGGCTTCATGAAACTCGCAGAAGACGTTCTCATCGTAATTTGGATTCTGGGTCCATGTGTTATCCGTCTTCCGGGTTTGCTCCGATACGGAGTTGATGGCGTAGTTATGTGCTCCCTAGGTCTTCTCTTCCTCCCGATGGACATCTTGTCATTGCGAGGGTTTTTCTTTTTCGACTACTGATCCTACCCCGGATCCCTCGAAGACGTCTTAGACATTTTATGCTTTCGCGACAAGACCTTCGTCTCCTCTTTGATTATTATGAAGTTTGTGGCTTTGTGGAGCGCGTCCTGGATCATACACGGCTTCTCCAAAGTTATCCACTTCCTGAACATTGACTTGTACGAGAGCGTATTTTGGAGCTTGTCTATGGCCACTTTGTCACCTATTCCACTGACTTTCGCCATAACGGTCTTGAACCGTTTTATGAAGTCGCATAGAGATTTTTCCTCTCCATGGGATAGGCTCCAGAGGTCGACATCAGAGGTTTCTCGATCTATGAACATATAGTGCTGCTTGAGAAACTCCGAGGTGAGTTGGTGGAAACTTCCGATGGAATTTCGCCTTAGGCAAGAGAACCACTCGAGCGATGCTCCCCAAAGGTTTTCGACGAAGAGGCGGCATTCGCTAGCGTCTCTTTCGATTTCTCTGAACTTGGCCCTTCCCATCGCGATCTGGAAAGCCTGCAAGTGTGCCTTGGGATCGGTTGTACCGTTGTAACCTTGATTTTTCCGGGATCCAAAACTCGAGTTTCGGTGATGCCAGTTGTGAAGGGCGTTTTCCGAGCCTCTTCGAGTAGTTGATCGATCTCTGCTGCGGAGCTAGTAGGATGATGGATTTGAGATTTCACCGCTCTAACCTCTGCTACCGTTTTCATGAGATGATTGCGGAGATCGCGGATCTCAGAATTTTCACTAGCGGATTTCTGATCTTGTCGGCGTTTGCCGCGAGTGTTCCGAGTTTGTTTCTCGGCTAGTTCTTCATGTTTGTCCCAGTAGATGGCTTCTTCTTTGTCAGTCATAGAATTTTTGAAATGGGGTTCGTGAGGAGCTGTGTGGCTCCTCGTACGATGTGGATGCACGTCTGTGTCTTTGTCTGTGGGTTCGGACTGACTGCTTGAATCCACATCGACGCGCTCGATTTCAGGTTCTTCTTTTTCTTCCTCGATAGGGGGAGGATCTCCTGGGTTTTTCCGTGCCGGTGCAGGGGTGATTCATCGGGATTTTTTCCAGATGTCTTTCCATGTGCGTTCCCGGGCTGGTACGAGGGATTCGTGAAATCGAATCTTCATCTGAAGATTTTGGTCGTTCCGCATGGAAGAACGGCCTTGGTTCTTGCTGTTAGGGTTTCAACCTGCTTAGCGAGAGAACTCATGACCTTGTCTT
The DNA here is from genome assembly GCA_905132765.1 of Moricandia arvensis. NCBI lineage: Eukaryota > Viridiplantae > Streptophyta > Magnoliopsida > Brassicales > Brassicaceae > Moricandia > Moricandia arvensis. The sequence continues at coordinate 174,917 of CAJHQP010000400.1, read as the reverse complement.
GTTCTGCTGACTTCGTTTCGAAAGTTGAGAACATATTCTTAACCTCCTCAAACGCTGCGGTGTTTGCATTAGCGTTAACAGTGGTAACGTTTGTTGCTGGAGTGTTTTCCACATTGGCGTTGGCGGCGTTGCCTTCACGAGTTTGTTGGGTGTTGAGATCGTCGGTTGACATGTTTGATCGAGCGTTGGTGGCTGTAAGTTAGATTGATCCGTACCCCCCTCCTTCTAGCGTCAAACTGTGGGAACCAAAATTTGCACTGTCAATTTCTGATGAAAATAGGAAAGCTAAGTAAACCTAACTTTCCTAGAGGTCCCAAATATCTGCTAAACCACACGCCAAGCAATCAAACAACGAGAACAAACGAAATAATAAATCAGTAAAAAACGAAAAGAGAGCAAAGAAGATCTTATTCTGAATTGAGTGAACGAGCATTACAACAGGTAAAGCCTCGGTTATAAGAGCCGTCAACGAGTTCCTAGTTTTAACCGTATGAGACTTGATTAACCTAGTTGAGTCGCAACTCAAAATCAGAAAAATGGAAATATGCCTAACTTGTCCTAAGTGCTATGCTCTGCTCTGAGTAGAAAAAAATGTGTCCCCGCATCTTCAACCTCGACGCACTTATATACTCCTCTTAGAGGCGGTTTGCTCTTTCCCTTTCTGCCCTCTGTCGAGTTTATCGCTTTGCGGGAATATTCCATTTTTCTTTGATCTTCATGGTTATTATCTTCACATTTATCTTCCGAACTTAACATTTATCTCTTCCTGCAAAATAAAAGATAGACCGTCATAACGATTGGGCTTGATTTCGTGTAAAACCGCAAGTGGAATTTTAGCCGTTTTTAGACCTTCTCGGGCAATTTTTTTGACTTAAGAATTTTTACGATTTATCAAAAGAGCGCTTCCGAAACGACGTCAATTCCAAAGAAAGTTTGAATTTCTTATTGGAGGCAGCTTTCGGTGTTTAGATAATCGTTGCCGTTTTACACGATCAATTCAAACTTTATACGAGGACATGAGTTCTTGTCGTTTAAAATTGTAAATTTCCAAGGTAACTCCGATCGAGACGAAACAAGAGCGAGTTCGATCCAATCTCGAAGGAGGAAGCTATGAGGGTGGGATGAATACGGATTTGTTGATCCACTTCGCCGATCAGGCGAGTTGGGCTGTTAGTTCGGTCCAAATTTCCTCTGAGGCAATTTGGACCGCTCATTTGTTCCAACTCGCCTCGGATGCGATTTGATTTTTTCGTTTGATCCAGCTCTCCCCCGAGGTGAGTTGGACTGATCCAATTTGCCTCGGGGGTAAGTTGGAGTGCCCGTTTCATTATTTCAATGCTCGGGACCAGTTGTCTGAGGTTTCGAGTAACCTTTCTCGAGGACTTATCTTATGAGTCCTTTTCAGAATTCATGCGAAGCTCAATTTCAGTTCTACCGCTCTTTTTTAAAATACTATATCTTTCTTTTTAAAGAGAAACATTTTTCGGGAAGTTTCAGTTATTTATTTCTTCGTAACCGATTTTGACCACAACACGTGTCATCCACGCGCGAAATAGCAGAGACAAGTGGTGGCGCTTGCGGGCCCGTCATGGCGTCTCTTCATCTGATCTTGGTGCTCCGGACTCGTCCTGGTGAGAGGAACACGGTGGTGGCCTTCCTTTCACCAAAACAACACAGTTTAGGAGATAAAGACGATATATCAAATGACCATAACTAAAGTTAGAGATATTGTGGTTTCCGGTGCTACCTTCGCAACTGACGGGGACATGCTAATGTATCGAGACTCAGTTGGCGGTGACACTGACGGTATGGTCTCAGATCTGCTTGACAGTTTAGGCCCTGCAGGGATTGTTACTTAGGATTTCTGGAGAAAAAAAATAATGAGAAATATTGGTTTAAATAGAGAGTCACCTAGGATTTCTAGAAGGTCCAACGGGACTTAATGGGCGGATTTAACTGGACAAGAATTTGGGTCGCTACAACTCTCCCCCACTAAAAAGGAATTCAACCTCGAATTCAGCTCCTGAACTGACTGTCCACTAATATCCTGAAAAAGCTCTTGATAATCAATCCTCATATGACTCTTGGTCTCCGAAGTCTCCTCTTAGATCTCATCTCTCTCCAAACGAACCTTGACCATCATGGTCATCATCCCCTGCACTGCTTTTACTTGCCGATCCAAAATCTCAATTGACTGAATAGGTGCAGACAATTTTTTACCAAAATCACATGGTGGCTGCTGAAAAATGAGCTCTGGCTCTCTCGCGACCTTCCTCAATACTGACACATGGAACACATCATGAAAGTCTGACAACTCTGCTGATAACTGCAATCTATAAGCCACTACTCCAATCCACTCCACAATGGGGTACGATTTCATCTATCTATGTATAAGCTGCTTTAGCTTCCGAGTCTTAAATCCTCCCTGAAATATCCTCAGCTTCAGGTACACTAAGTCATCCACCTGAAACTCCAGATCTTTTCAGCGCTTATCTGCATAACTCTTTTGACGGTAATGGGCTTCCTTTAGCCAAGTCTTGAGCATCTCCACCTACTCTACCGTCTCTTGAACCATTGCTAGTTCTATGACACGTCGCTCCTCCCCCACTTCTGTCCAACAAAGAGGTGTACAACAAGGCCTACCATAAAGATCCTCATACGGTGCCATCGCAATACTCGAATGGTAGCTATTGTTCTAGGCAAACTCTGCTAGAGGTAAATTCTTTCCTCAACCCCCTTTCCAATCCAAAACACAAGACCTTAGCATATCTTCTAAAGTCTGAATAGCCCTCTCTGACTTCCCATCTATCTGCGAATGATAAGCTGTACTCATATGGACCTTTGTCCCAAGTGCCTTCTGGAAAGCTCCCCAAAAAGTAGATGTGAACTTTGTGTCCCGACCAGATACAACGCGGACAGGCACTCCATGCAGCCTCAGAATCTCTATGATGTAAATCTGTGCCAACTGATCCGCTCCATTTGATTTCTTGATTGCTAGGAAATGAGCATACTTGATGAGTCTATCCACAATCACCCAAATAATATCTTCCCACCATAGGTTATTGGAAGTCCCGTCACAAAATCCATAGTCACCATTTCCAATTTCCATTCTGGCCACGTCAGGTTTCCAATAACCCGCTAGGCCCCTGATGCTCAGCCTTAACCATCTGGCACGTCTGGCACTGCGATACAAATGTAGCAACATCTTTCTTCATACCAGGCCAATGATAATAAAGCTTCAAACCTCTGTACATCTTAGTATTTCTCGAATGGATAGAAAAATATGAGTGGTGTGCTTGCAGTAAAATCTCTTCCTTAGCAGCTTATCGTCTGGCACACAAACTCGGTTCTGGTACATGTACATCCCGCTCGAAGCTGTATGATATCAAATACTCTTGATCTCAATATGCTTACATAATGCCTTATCACTATCCTGGGCCTTGCATATCCTCCATAGTAAATATGCATGTTCGAAGGCCTCAAGAGCAGCTGTCTCCCCCTCAGAAGTAACTGCACACAATCTGAGATTAACAAGTGTCCTAGTCAGATCCTGAATCTCCTTGGTTCCTGAAACATTTCTCCTTCGCCTGGTTAAGGCATCTGCCACCTGATTGGCCTTACCCGAATGATAAGAGGTATGCAAGTTGTAATCTACTAACAACTCCATCCACCTACGCTATCTCAAATTCAGATCCGCCTGTGTAAAATATACTTCAGACTCTGGTGGTCTGTGAGAATCTGTACCTTCTCTCCATAAAAATATGACCTTCAAATCTTCAACGCAAATACAACTGCTTCTAATTCCAAGTCATGAGTAGGGTGATTAGCCTCGTGAAGTTTCAACTGACGTGATGCATATGCAATGACAAGGCCCTCCTGCATCAATACACATCCTAGACAAGTACCTGACGTATCGTATAAACCTCATATGGTATCTCTAGCCTAAGAAGTACTAAATAACGTTTTTTCAGTTGCAGTTCAGCTCGGTGAAACTCCTCGAACAAGCATCTGTCCAAACTAACTTGACGGTCTTGCCTGTTAATTGCGTCATCGGCTTGGCGACACTGGCAAAACCCTTGACAAACTTCCTGTAATATCATGCCAACCCCAGAAAGCTGTAGATCTCAGTAGCACTCTCAGGTGTAGGTCACTCTGATATTGCAGTACTCTTCTCTGGATCTACTGCAACTACTGCCTCAGTAACCACATGACCCAAAAATCTAATCTTTCTTTGCCAGAAGCTACATTTACTTAGCTTAGATAACAACTGGTGCTCTCTGAGCTTACCCAACACAGTCCGCACATACTCAGCATGCTCCTCTCTGCTCCGAGATTTGATCAATATATTGTCAATGAAGACAATCACACACTTATCCAAGTGCTCATGAAAAACATTCATGAGCTTCATGAACGCTGCAGGTGTGTTTGTCAACCCAAATGGCATCACCACGAACTCATAATGTCCATAAATTGTACGGAAAGCCGTTTTCCGCACATCCTCATCAGCTATCGCAGTCTGGTGGTATCCCGATGCTAAGTCAATCTTAGAAAACCATGAAGAAACTGATCCAACAACTCATCAATACGCGGTAGTGGATACTTATTCTTGATGGTCACCTTGTTCAAGACTATCTAGTCAATACAAAGTCTGAAACTCTGATCTTTCTTTTTCACAAACAATACCACTGCTCCCAACGGTGAAGTACTCTTTTTGATAAAACCCTTATCTGATAGCTCCTCCAACTACTTCTTCAACTCTGCCATTTCTGCTGGCGCCAAACGGTATATAGCTTGTGAAACCGGCGCTGTCCCTAGCTCCAACTCAATCATAAGTACATCTCCTCTGGCTGGATGTGGCCCATTTAAGGCCTCAAATACATCCTCATACTTTGCAACCACTAGAATATTTTGGATCTCATGCTTTCCATCTTCCTTAACCATCAAAATGTTGCTAAAAATCCCTTTTCTCCTCTCTTCAATAGCTCCCCAGCATGCAACATAGAGACTATAGAAACTCTTAGGTGTGTCTAAATACCCTGGAATGTAACCCTCCCATCTGACTTAGGAATATGAACTCTTCCCTTTGGGTAATCCAGCACTACTCGATGACGTGACAGCCAATCCATCCCAAGGATAACATCGTAGTAATTCATCTCCAACTCTGCAAGTCTCCGAAACAATCGATCCCTCCAAGTATAACTGGAACATCTCGATGAACGCCAAAGGTTCCGAATCACTCTACGCCGGCCGTGTGAATCTGCTTAGTCTTTCGCTTGAAGACAACCTTGCAAAGCCCAAAACTTGAACAAACGTGGACTCACAAAGCTCTGCAAAGCTCATGTGTCAAATAAAATATGAGCTGACTCACCTCCAGCCGAAACCGATCCTACACAATATTTTTACTAATGACATAGGATAACCACAAAAGAAAAACCACAAGCTCAACAAGTACGGTAAGAATACATACCAGCTATCATCTTTGCTCCAACGGCCTCTCTGAAAGCATACACACGTGCAGCGATGGCTGGACGCTTGGCCGCATGCCCCTTAGTCGGACAGTACCTGGAGATATGGCCCGGCTGGACACAAGTGTAACAAGCCCCTGGTGCAACTGCTGCAGGTGCTTCCGCTGCTGGTGCTGCTGCTGGTGCTCCCTGTACTTCAACCTGGGCACCTAACAACCTTCCGACAAACCCTACTCTTGTGGCCCATCTTTCCAAAATTAAAGCATTGGACGTTCGACTGATCCCAAGTCCATCTGTGGCTCTAAGTCCTTCCAGTCTTAGGCTAAGCTGCCCTAGAGTACTTTTGCTCCTCAGCAATACATGTCTCCTGCACCGCAGCCTTCTCTACAAGATCCTCCAAGGTAGTGTAAGTCACCACACTGCATCTGTCGCGGAGATCAACTCGCATCTCATTTAAGAATCTCTTGATCAGGCCTTCATCATACATATTATTACCAGCAAACCTGCGAAGACAACTAAACGCCAGCTCATACTCCCTGACGGTTCTAGTACCCTGTCTTAGATGCTCGAAGTCATTCTTCTTCTGGTGCAAGGCTTCCTTGGGAAAGTACTTCTTGTCGAATGCTTGTAGAAAATACTCATATGTCAGCTCGCCATGCTGTATCGATGCACTCCATCCCACCATGCTGCTGCATATCCACGCATATATAGCACAACAATATTAAGGCAGGGTTGTAGCTGACAATTGATAGTCTCCAGACATGTCACCCACTTATGTCTCCAATCATGAGCAACCGTGGAATCTGTTGTTCCCCAAAATTTCTCCAAATCAACGTACTTTAACTGCCCATCACTCCGAGGAGGGTCTCATCACATTGGGGAACCTGCACTTGAAGAGAGGGTGGTGATGTTGGGACCCCAAAAACCTACGGAACTTGCTGAATAAGGGGATGCTAACCCGGAATCTGTGGGTCCCCCTGAACCTGAACTGGTGCGGCCTGCTGCACATGAATCTTTGGGCCATGATGCACCTGAACCCAAGGACCACGGGGTTCCTACTGAGCTGCAGCCAACTATCGAGCAACCTCATGAGAATCTGCCTGGGCAGCTTGCCTAGATGCCTCTTTGGCAAACTTCTGAACTGCCTCCTGAGCAGCCTGTCGAGCTGCATCCTGAGCAGCCTGTCGAGCTGCATTCTGAGCAGCCTGTCGAGCTGCATCCTGAGCAGCCTATCGAGCTGCATCCTGCACCATCAGCCTCAAAGCATCCTTATAAACGGGCAGAACCATATTCTGCGAAGTTGAGGGCGGAATATGTTCGTCACCAGCCTCTCGAGCAGCTCTAGAGGTATGAGTTCGACCAACTTTCCTCTGTGGTGGCATCTGAAAGAAAAATCAAACGGTCAACTTCTTCTGAAACCAAGGAATAATACTACCAGGAAGGTGCTATTTCTTTTCATTTTAAAATTTCTAAATCCCCAAAATTATTTGAAAATTGTCTAAAATCGGATAAGAACCGAGTCCCCCAAATCGTCGTGGGTCGGGGTCGGGATGGAACCCGCTCTGATATCACATTGCAATACCCGCATTTTTCTATAAATATCAAATAAATAATAATCTCTGAAACCCCATTTATCAAACCTCATAAATAATCTCCAAACACCATAACTCCAAAAGATAAAATAACACCCGAATAAATGTTGATAATATCATAAAATAAAAGCCTGAAAATAAAGCGAAAAAAAACACACCAATTCGATATGAATCACTCATGCTCGTCAGTCTCTCCTGAAAGGGGGAAAGAAAGAGGGGTGAGTATGAGGGGAGTCACTCAGTGATGTATGGGATACTAAACACGCAAATCACTCACTTGAGTAAATAGAACTCACTATGGAAGTTTAGGTCTTACATGAACAAACACGACGCCTATAAAAACACACAAAAAAAACAACGCGATGATAGCACATAGATAGTCCACGCACCCCGTATTCTCCACGCACCTCGAAGCGTTGCTAGTACATTCTGTCTCTGTACTCCCGCCCATCATATCATCGAATGCAAACGTCTCTGCGCCACGCTGCACACAGTAGTGTCGAAGCTCAAACGTCTTTGAACTCACACCCTCCATCGTAGCGTCGAATCTCAGACATCTCTGAACTCACGCCCTACACATAGTCTCTACTCGTAAATATATAAATATATATAACATCACTTAGCATCACAAAATCCATTCAACAGTTGAATCCTCTACACCCCTAGTTTCGGTTTACAATGAATGAACTAACTACCAAACATGACTCAAATAGACTCAATTTAAACAGACAGATCATGTTTCAAAATCTAAACTACGATAGAAAGAATTCTACACTGGTATGGGATTTACAAAATAGATCCTCACATTAGGAATGTGAAAAAGTGGTACCTATGAACTCCTTCTGCTCAAATAGAATCCAAATCTGAAAATCATGGCGAAAATAGAGTCATAATGCCTTTCGAACGGTTAAAAAGGGATAAACGGTGATCTGGTCAAAAAGTCAACTTGGTGGTCAATGTTCAACCAAGTCAACTCTGACCCAAGCCGGTCAACCCTTGACCAGATTGAAATCGAATTGAACCGACCGGTTTTTCTTAACTGAATTCGATTTCAATTGAACCAGATTCAAATAAATTAAACCACCAGTTTAGCCTAACCCAAATTCAATTAATTTTAACCAGAAATCATTTAAATAAATAGCCAGTTAACCTAAACCAAACCACAATCAATTAAGCTTAACCGACTGACCAAGTCACTTCTATGACTCTCCGCGTTGACTCAACCGAGTTGGCGGCTTACGGGAGTCAACAACGGTAGCGAACGGAGGCGTGTTCAATCCACACGCTCTGCATACGACAGAGGACAGCACCGCGTGTCGCCCACACGCGGAACGGTGGAGGCGAGTGGTGGCGTGTTCGGGCGCGTCGTGGTGTATCTCCGGCTGATCTTGGTGCTCCGGACTCATCTCGGTGAGAGGAACATGGTGGTGGCCTTCACTTCACCAAAAACAACACGGTTTAGGTGATAAAGACAATTTATGAAACGACCACAAAATAAACTTAAAGATACAATGGTTTCCGGTGTTACCTTTGGTGACTGACGGTGAGAGGCTAACGGATCGGGTCTCAGCCGATGGTGACACTGACGGTACAATCTCAGATCTGCTTGACTGCTCAGTCTTTGCAGGGATTGTTACTTAGGGTTTCTGGAGGATAAAATAATAATAAATAATGGTTTAAAAAGAGACTCACTTGGGATTTCCAGAAGCTGCAACGGGACTTGATGGGCCGATTTAAGTGGACAAGAATTTGGGTCGTTACAATATCCCTCTCTCAGCCAAAGGACTCTAACTCTTTTGTTTCTAGAACATTTCCTCAGCCTTAAGAGCATGTTTTTGTTGCTGCCACAATCTCATCAGTTGTGGCATCATCATTTAAATACAAAGCATCCAATTTTTCCTTTAATTCCTCCACTTGCTTCTATTGATTTATATCATTCTTTCTCCTCTAATGACTCAAAGCCTAACGACAATTGGAGATTTAGGCCATTATATTTGCATCTGTAGGTAGATCTCCGAGGAATTCCATCATTCAAAAGTCACATGTCTGATCTCGTTACTGTCTAACCAACACTTGTCAAATTTGAAAATTTTCTTTGCCTTGATTCGTTTTCGAAGCACACTTTCTAGTACGAGACGATGATCCGATCCCACAAGCACAAATACTGCACAAAATATTGTGGAAAATTTTCATGCATTTCCTCGTTTCCCACATATCGGTCTAACCGGCATCTGAATGTTGAACGTCCTATTGTTCCTACCCAAGACACCATATTTCCTGTGAACAGAAACTCTAGCAGTCCACTGTCGCTCAACATCTGTATGAAAGGCCAAAATGAGTTATCAGAGTGTCGCCTACTTCCCTCCTTTTCATTGTGTCATGTTATCTCATTAAAATCACTGATCATGAACTATTGTCCATGTCTTGTAGTCTAGAAATGTGTCAGGCGCTCCCATACTTGATCTCTACAGTCTAAAATAGGGTTCCCATAAACAAACATCAAAAAGACATTTACTTACTGGCTCCACATTGATCATGCGATTTTTCGAAAAGAAAACATTAATTTGGAAATCATCCATATAAAACAACGCTAAGAGTCCGCTTTTTCCAAATGTATCAACGATAAATTTTTTAAAATAGCCTAATTCAGCTTGGAGGCTTTATAGCATTGGCTTCTTATTCTTCGTCTCTGACAGAAATACCAATCCAGGATGATGCTTCTGGTGCATCTCCTTTAGACATTGAACTATGAGGTCATTTCCAATTCCTCGATAGTTCTAACTACATGTATTCACAGATAAAGATTTGTCAGATTGAGAGATCTAACCAAACCTTTCCATGATGTTAAAATACATTTTGTACTATCACATGGTAAATCTATATTGTTCTGCCATACGAGCATACAGAGAATTACTTGAATTCACCATACGATGGTATGGTTACTACTTGTACCGATCAGATTAAGAACATAGGCATTAAGATATTGTTGATATTGTACTCTGACACAATTAGGGAACCAGGAAAAAGTGCTTATATTTACAAAAGGATTACGCAAATACGAAACCAAGATTTTCAATAATCGATGGATTAATAGCAGTGCTCTTTGTTGTAGCTCAAAATACCCTAGTGCAAACTCTCTAAAATAAGAGATCAATTGCGGTACTTAAGGATCAAATTCACAGGAATCGTGGGCACACAATAAACTATATGAATCAAGATTAAGCTAGGCAATAATAATAAATGCAGTAAATAAAGCAGTAAATATTGTTTGTAAGATATATGGGAAAGACGCTAGACTTAGGCTATCATGAAAAATATCAGAACTTAAACTTATATATGCTAATGGTGTGATAGGTACCATCCTAGAACTCGAATTCAATAAGTAGGATATCTAGCTCTCTCATGCGAGTCCTTTCAGATGTCTAATTCTTATAATTTCAGCTCTCGCATGTGAATTAGGAAGAGTGTCGATCAATACTGTAGAGTGCCGATCATCGCTTCTTTAGAAAAGCATTAACGATCAGATTGATATGTTCACTAAGTTAATTAAACCATATATCGCATGCACCTAAAAACTTAGCTCAACAGAATTATTATCAAGAGTCGAACTCACTATTGTATTTGTCGATTTCCTATGTTCAGGTTTCTAGTTAGCTACTTGATACCTACTTGATACCTACTTGATACTATGGAACTCACCAGTTTTAGCAATAATATAAGTCATATTTAGAGTTTTTCTATTACGATTTGAGTTTATTTTAGAGTCCTTTTAGGTCTAGGCATGTTATGGAGAATTTTAGAGCATATGAATGAGGAAACTCATAGCTGTTCAAGAAATCAGAAGTTAAAGCCAAGAGTTAGAAGAAGTGTAGATCAACTACTCTTCCTTGGTGCCGCTCGACATCCACGCGAGTAGGCGGAGCCGACTTAATTCAAGAACGACTAAATCCCAAAAGTCCCACATATTACAAGACTGCCCCTGACCAACTTTATACCTGATATTTGTTGTTTTTACCATTGTTTAGGGAAAAACACCACCTTACACATATTTACAATTCACATATATTTTTAATATTCTTAATTGTTTTTGGAGAGAAGATCAAAAACTGCTTTAGAGATTTGTATTGGAACTCTAGTATTTCTTATTATATCTATTTATGCAATTCATTCAGTTTATGTCTTGCTTAATTATGTCGGAGCAGTTATTTTGTTGTATTTATGGTTTATTAAGGTTGTTGATGAATTATTGAAACATAGAATGGCTAGGGTGATTTAATTAGGATCCTTCACAAAATTGATCTAACAGCTTGTGTTTAGAGTACCTAAGTAGAACCCTAAACTTAGGATAACTACAACCGAAAGAGTGGGTTCATTACCTAAATATAATTCTGCTGAGCTAGGTTGTTAGGTGCATGCGAGAGCTGGTTTAATTAATCTCGTGAACATATCTATCTGAACGTTAATTCTCGTTTAAAGAGCTACGATCGACACACTGTAGTATTAATCGACAATCATTCTTCATTCACATGCAAGTGCTGGAATAGAGGGCTATGCAGTGAATTAGACTTGCAATGAGAGTTGGATATCTTACTCTTTCATTCGAGTTCTAGGACGGTTCATCACATACCCTTAACATCTATAACTCATAATTTTGATAACCTGATAGCCTAAGTCTAGCTACTTTCCCATATATCTTACAACCGATTATTCACTTGTTTACTGTTATTTACCGCTTTATTAATCACTTGCCTAGCTTAAACTTGATTCTTATAGTCTATCGTGTGCCCACGGTCCATGTAGATTGATTCCTAACTACTGAAATTGACCTTTTCTTTGAGATAATTTTCTCTATGGTAATTTAGGCTACATCAATTTTGGCGTCGTTTCCGGGGAGCATTGGATTCACAATTAGACTTAGTTAAAGGATTTAGTCTAGGTTTTTATTTATTTTTAGTTACTTATAATTTTTTTTCTTTCTTGTAACTCTTAGGTGCATGCCCAGCAGTACCAGAAACAACAAGGAAGCTAATCTCTTGGGATACTCGGATTCTACAAATCTTCAGCACAACATCCGCAAAGAAAAGCAAACATCATCAATCGACACCTCTACTTCGTTGATCAACACTACTCATGAGCAAGCAGCGATCGGCACTTCTAAAGAAGCGATCTACACTGACCTGCAAACGAGAGACCGTAACTCTTGTGCTAATCCGAGATGAGAATGAAGACCTGCATGAGCCCGAGGGTCATCTGCGTAATGCAGCAGGTTAGAGACTTGATGATGATGGGGCTGTAATCCCTGATCCAGAAGCAGCTTCTGTAGAAGTTTCTGAAGCTGATGCTGCAGCCATTGCTGAGGTTGCAGCTTCTGCTGCTAATGCTGAGGCAGCTTGACCAAGAACGTTGGCTAATTACAATCGTACAGATCATTTCTATGTCAACAGATCTGCTATCCAGCCTCCTAGCTGAGGCACAATTTCAAGCTGAAGCCAACATAATTTACACTTGTGGGGGCAAACACTTTATCATGGGCACCCACATGAGCCAATGGAGTCCCTGGAACGGTTCGAGGATTTAGTATCTACTATAAAGGCCAATGGAGTCCCTAAGGGATATATTCTCTGAAACTCTTCAAATACTCACTAGTTAGAGATGCTTCATATTGGCTTAAGCAGCTACGATCAGGATCTTTTACATCCTTGACCACCATCAAGAACACCCTACTGTGTAATTTCTTTGATGATGCAAGATCTGAAGACTTGAGGAAATAAATCTCCATATTTACTTAGTACTGCATCATTTTAGATCTCCTTGACTAGATTCAGGTCATACTAGAGAGACTGTCCACACCATTGATTCAATAAGTGATATGATCACGGTTGATCTTGTCCAAGTTTCCTTGAAGGTGGAAGAAGGATTTGTTGACTTTTGAAGGTTATAAACACTTCCTTGGTTTGATGGATGCTTCACACCCGGCTATGGAGTACCAAGTGTTGCGTAGAAGATCAAATTCATGAGTGTAACCTCGTCTATTAGGATTGATAAGACACGTCCGGAAATTTTCCCTAACCTTTGATCATGGCTTGCTCAAAGATGAACAAAGGTAACAAGAACTCGAGAGAATTCTAAGTATTAAACCTTTATTGTATGAGTGTGTGGGTCAATCATGGCTAGTACATAGGTTTATGTAATAACAGCCTAGAATAGGTAAAGGAAAAACCCAGCCAATCCTCTAATGAGGAAACAACACCATCGACCTTATGATAAAACGAAAAAACTTAAGAAAATGAAAATTTAGTCCAACTCGACCAAAATGGAAAAGTTGAACCACGGGGCAGCACTGAGTCTTGACTTGAGTTCTATTCTTGTACTGGTTGAAATAAGACTTGTTTTAGATGCTTGAATCGTGATCTGATCATAGATCCTTCAAAATGGTAAATCGGGTCGACATTGCCTTTTTGGTTGTGGTCGATATTTCTTTTTTTGGGTGAGAAAAATAAATCTCGTTCTTCTTACTTTTGTTGCTGATCCAAACTTGTTTTCCCTTGATCAAACTTCTCCTTGGGCCCAATTGGTCGAGAAATATGATATTCTGGAGTGTTAACATAATCTGACTCGATCTGGACCACGTCGGTTTGTCCATAAGATCCGCCTGGTTTCCCGGCTAACCTTCCTCGTCCGGTTCGCTCCTCTCGTCCTGGTCCGATTCATCTGATCCCTGGTGTAGGTCTTTATCTGTGATCATATCAACAAGGTACAATGGCTAAGTACCTTCTTTAGAGGTCTCGCCTTGGTTTATAAGACGACCTTGGACACAACTACTGAGGGGTATTTCAACAATAGAAATCCAGAAGAAGCTGTGACACTTATTGAGAACTTGGCATCTAGTAATAACACCAAGAAGACTGATTATGTGAGAAAGAAATCGGCTGAGAGGTTGGATAAGGAGCAGATGGCTGAATTTAAGTCAAAGTTGGATAGTGTTCATAAACTTATCAAGAAACAGGTCAGCTTCGAAGAGGATGTGAAGGCTGTAGAGGTTTGATAATGAAAAAGGCGAGGAAGTGAACTACGTTAGTGGTGCTAGTTTTCAGAGTCAGAGGTTTGGTAATCAGATTGGCAACAAAAACTTCATTGGTCCTGGCCAAATAAGTAATTTCAACAACAACCAAGGCTCACAGTACCCAAAACCATTCAGAAACAGCAACAAAACAATGATTTATGCAGTATATTTTTACTAGAAACCTGCTCCAGCAACTCAGGAAAGTAAATTGAATTCATCATTGATCAGTTTCTTAAGGGGGCAGCAGAAGTCAGATTTGGATTTCATTGGAAGATTGGTGTTGGGTACACTAATCTGAATGACAAGTTTTAAGCACCCATGTGAAAAAGCTAGAGTCTCAAGTGGTTCAGACTAGCGATATTGTAAGAAGAAATGAAGCGCTGATTAAGGGAAAAGTGAGACTGGACAGAATCACCATGTGACTGCTATTATAGTTAATGAATTATGGCAAGGGGTGAAGCATGAGAAACTCTGTTGGGGTGAAAACCGGTACTCTCAAAATCAACATCCAAAAATTGTGTTTCCATACGAATGCAGTCTCGATACCATCTGAACGAAAGTTTTCGACCCAAAGACTCGAAAGAAAGGAACACTAAACCAACCGAACTGTTCAGCTCGTCGAACGGGCGAGTTGGACAGCACGGACCGATCAACTCGCCCGTCCGCCAAGTTGGACGGCACGGCTCAACCAACTCGCCCGTTTCAGCAAGTTGGAAAAGCCCAACTCGCAAAACCGGCGAGTTGGGTGGATCAAGACAACCAACTTGCCAAACAGGTGAGTTACACAAGCAATCCGATTGGCCCGTTCGATGATTTAGATCCATCAATCCATTTTCACCTCTTCCTCGTAACTCCCTCATTCAACTTGATCGAACTTATCTTTATTTCGTCTTGATTGGGATTGACATTGGAACTGTACCGAAAGAACTCGTGTTCTCGAGAAAGGATCGGGTTGATCGTATGAGATGACAACGGTTAAATAAACACATGGAGTCCCACACCCCATACGAGAGATCCTAATTCTCGGAAAACGTGGTCTTAGGATTGCTCTTTCGATAAACGCCTAAGTCAAAAACGGCCCATGAGGTCTAAAACTCGGCTAAAGGCCCACTCGCGATTTTATCCGAAATCGAGCCCAAAATTTGTGATGGTTTATCTTTTATTTTGCAAGAAGGGATAAATGTTAAGTCCGGAAGATAAGTGTCAAGATCGGAGGACAAATGCTAAGTTTCCAAAGATAATCATGAAGTTTGAGGAAAAAGGAATATTTCCGCGAAGCGATAAATTCGACCAAGGGCGGAAGAGGAAAGAGAAAACCGCCTCTAGAGTAGTATATAAGGACTTCGAGGGTGGTGATGCAAGGGACACATAAAAATGTCCACTCAAAGCAAACATAGCATAACACTTAGAGCATTTATGCAACTTTCCGTTTTTGTTATTCGAGCTGCGACTCAACTAGGGTTTTTCAGTCTTAGGTTGTTAGAACTAGGAATCTCACCGACAGCTCTTATAGCCAAGGCTCCTATCATGTTATAAACGCTCATACACAAATTCAGAATAAGACATTTATTTGCTCTCTGTTCGATTCTTACTTTGCTTTTCGATCTTTATTTCGTATTCTGACTGATTGGCGTGTGATTTAGCAGATATCCAGGAACTCTAGGAAACTAGGGTTTACCCTGCGTTCCTAATTCAATAAAAATCGACAGTGCGAATTTCGGTTCCCACAGTTTGGCGCTAGAAGGAGGGGGCCTCGGATTATCTAACTCGTAAAGCCACCAAACGCTTGAGACATAGTGTGCTTAACGAAACGGACATCCGTTACATCTCTTTCAAGAAAAGAGCAACGACCAACCTGCCAAACCTCTCAACGATCTCCTTTTCATTGAGCTGACAATCCAGAATATCAATGTCGCAAGGATATTAGTCGACACCGGAAGTTCAGCCAATATCGTCTTCAAAGATACACTCGAACGAATGGAAGTCGACTTATCCAAAATCGCGGAAGATCCAAACCCGATAGTAGGGCTCTCGAGGGAAGCTACCATGACTCTTGGCACGATCGATCTCTCGGTAAAAGCTTGTAGCGTGTCGAAAGTTGTGGAGTTCCTGGTCATCGATCGACCCGCATCCTACAACGCAATCGTAGGTACTCCATGGTTGAACTCAATGCAAGCAATCCCATCAACGTACCATATGTGCCTCAAGTTCCCGACCACTCGCGGAATCGAGACCATCTGGGGAGATCGTAGGATCTCGTGTTGAAACGGAAGAATCCGTTAGCTGAATTTCCTCCTAAAAAGAAAAAGAAATCGTATGTCGTTGAAAACGCGCCAGAATAGGACGATACTAAAATCTTTTTGCCGTCGCGAGCAGCCGAAGCTTTGGATGGGAAATGAGAACCAACCTACCAGCCCATTGTCTTGGTATGTCTATACGAAGCGTTCCCAGATCATTGTGTAGAGATTGGTGCGAACCTGAGCCAATCTCTGAAAATCGAGCTTGTAGCTTGTCTGAAGAAGAACTCGCACACATCCGCAAGGAATGCGGAAGATATGCCAGGGATTCACATCAACGTCACATGTCACGAGCTCAACGTTGACCCGACGTTCAAGCCTGATGAGGACATTCAGCGTGAACCCAAACCTGACCTAACTGAGCCTGACATCCAGGACATGATCACCAAGATGTCCCAAATAGAAGCTGCCCAAGAAGTGTCCATGCCTATTGTGTTCAAAGGACCCATAACTAGACAAAGAGCTAAGATACTTCACCATAAGTTTAATGAGAGCATGATGATTGCCTTTGATCATTTTCAGGTAAAGCCAACCAAGGTTAAGACAAATTAAGATCAAGTTGATCAAGAACCAAGTCCCAAGAGTGATGGACCATCTGAGAAGATCAAGACCACAAGTGAAGACATTTGGCCATTCATTCCAGACCAAACCCACAACAACCTGCAGGTTATCAGCATTGAAGATCAGCATACTTAGCATGATCAAGAGCCAATCAAACCGACCCTAAAGGTAAGAAGGTAAGCATTTAAATTCCCATTTCTAACAGTTTGATTTGTTTTGCAGTTTGGTCCTTTGTCTTTCTTTGTATTTGAATTTATTTCTCAAACTTTATTAGATGGCTTGCACGCCAATTAGGGTTTTCATTAAGTCCAAATCTTTGTAATATTTGCTTCAAAGAAACCTCGAAGGCAGCCACGGCATTGGACATCTATATAAGTCCCCTATAAGCCGTTTGTACTTTTTTCACGGATGATATAAAACTAAAACCTTTTCCTAGTGAAAACCCTAAAAGCTCTAGCAATAACTCGCCTCCCTCTCTTTGCCTTGTGAGACCAGAACCTACACGGCCGAAGAGATTTGTATTGTATCACGAGACTTCAATCCCTCGGGTGGTGCACTTCATTCCATCAAGTTCTAGTTCCTTGGATCCTTTGGTTGATTAGATCAGTCCAGTCGTCCACCCTCTTGTAGATCAACCCTCTCTCTCTTGCCTCAGATCATATAAGCCTTTGCCAGCCTAGGCTTGTATCATTTCTGGTATCAGAGCTGAAGTTCCTTCAGCAACATGTTGCATCTATCCATTCCTTTTAATTCTTGCAATCGTTTATCATTTGTTTTGTTTGCATTCATAAATCAAAAAAAGAAGAAAATCATTTGTTCACCCTTGTTCATCTGGTTTACTTTGCATAATCATAAAACCCATAAAAATTGTTTAGTTCTTCCTGCATCTTGTCTCGTGTTAGCTCTCTTTGCATCTGAACCTTAGTGACCATCGCATTGCACCATGACCATACCATCGTCTTGTCTTTGAACTTTTGCATCCGTCTCATCCTGTTTAACCTCAAACTCATCTTTTAGCTCATTGTGTCGATTGATTTACTTTTAGGAGGCTGTTAGTCGAAAATTTGTTGACCAAGATGAATCGGGATTCACTTTCCTTATTTGTGGACGACAATATCGGCTATTACCTTTCCTGGTCGAGGACATTAGTATAAGTTTCCATTTTTTTAATTCTTCCATATATCTTCAAAAAGAAAACGTAAAAGTCATTTACATTCTAGTTTACTTTCTTTTTATTTTAAATCGTTAAATATATATATATATATATATATATATATTAATATATTGCGTTTTTCCATTTTTTCTTTTATTATCTTTACATTTTGAGTTTTAAGCTTTGTCCTTTTTTCATGCAAGGTACACCAATGGGAGACGAGGTTCAATCAGCTCTCATGCAACCTATCCATGACCTCCAGAATGAAATGAGGAACATGAGGCAGGACATAGGTACGGTCCGCCCAGACTTGGGTGACCAGATGACCCGGAATGAACAACGACCAGTGTCTAGACCCACCCGGAGAGTTGACCTGGGAACAGTCCTCAACCAACCCTTTCCAACTGGAGCACCACAAAGAAGGACTGGGATACACATCAATGACAACCCCGGTCCAAGTACCAGGGATCAACGTCAAGAAGATGACCCCAGACCACATCCCCAACCAAACCCAAGGAGGCATGAGGTTCAAGACGACTTTGGGGAAGAAGAGGAGGAGGAGGACTATAACCCACCTCCCCGTGCACGACTTGCCCCAGCCCCCTGCAAGAACCACATCAAGCTAGAGGCACCTGCCTTTTTCTGGAAAAGTGGCCCCGAGGCCTACCTTGACTAGGAGAAGAGGATGGACCACATATTTCAGAACTATAACCACCCGGGTCCCCAAAGAGTAGCAATTGCAGTAGCCCAACTGACAGACAATGCTTTGATATGGTGGGATAGAGTTACCACATACCGGAGGAGGAACCAACTGAGGCCACTTGAGTCATGGATCGACATGAAGGACCTAATGCACCAACGGTTTGTTCCCCAACACTTCCACAAAGACCTACAAAGGCGTTTTAGGACCCTTAGACAAGGTACTAAGTCGAGGAGTTTGAGCGTTTGAGGAACCGTCTTGGCCTCAATGAGGATGAAGAATCCATCATGGCTCAATTTGTGGATGGGTTGAATTATCGGATCAGTAGAAAGGTGGAGAGACGGAACTATATAGACTTCAAGGATCTAATCCACTTGGCCATCCAAGCCGTGCAACACATCAAAAAGAAGTTCACCAGAAGTAAACCACAGGCTGCTTGGGGTTCAAGCAACAACTCCAACAACTACCCAAAGCCAGTAGACAAGGGCAAAGGGATCGATCTAGGTAACCAGAACAAGAGCCGACCCACTGAGCCCAACAAGGACACCCGAACAGAACCTGGCCGGAATGCCAACCCTCAACGCTCTAGGGACATCACTTGTTTCAAATGCAAAGGCTGAGGGCACATGGCAAGGGAATGCCCAAACCAGAAGGTCGTGTTACTCACTGATGAGGGGTATAAGCCCCATAATGAAGATGATCCGGTGGTCCAAGAGGAGTTTGGAGAGATTGAGTACCCGGATGTAGGATAGAGCTTGATGATCATCCAAAGGAAAAACATCTTCCATAGCTCATCAAAGGCAAGGTATGTAATCTCATCATTGATGGTGGGTCTTGTACCAATGCAGCCAGTGCATACATGGTTGAAAAACTTGGCCTAGAAAAGACTAAGCACCCTCATCCATATAGGCTTAGGTGGTTAGATGATAAAGTAGAACTTCAGATAAAGGAACAAGTTACCATCCCCTTTATCATTTAGTAAATAACAAGACTAAGTAGTGTGTGATGTAGTACCCATGCAAGTTGGACATGTCCTTTTAGGTAGACCTTGGCAATGGGATAGAGAATCCAAACATGATGGTCGGTCTAACATGTACACTTTTATGCATGATAGGCGTAAGATTATTTTAGCACCTCTCACACCAGTAAAAGTTCATGAACTGCATTTACAAATGGTTAAGGAGAAAGAGAAATATGTTAAATCTAATTTTCTTATTAGGCTTAGTTACATCCGAAAGGCTGTTTCTACCAAACAAACAATGCTACTATTGATCCTTAAGGAGATTTTGAGTGCAGGTACTGATGAGTTAACACTTCACCCAGAGATCACTAAGCTTCTTGACAGGTTCAAAGATGTGTTCCTTGAGGAGATTTGACACGGATTACCACCACTTAGGGGCATAGAACACCAGATAGATTTCATACCCAAAGCTGCTTTACCAAACAAAACAGCCTATAGGGTAAACCTGGAGGAAACTAAGGAACTATAGAGGCAAATTCAGGTCCTATTGGACAAGGGATATGTTAGGGAGAGCCTTAGTCCTTGTGCTGTACCCGTGTTGCTAGTACCCAAGAAAGATGGCACTTAGAGGATGTGTGTAGACTACCGAGCCATAAACAATATTACCATTAAGTAGAGGCACCTCATACCTCGGTTAGATGACATGTTAGATGATTTAAGTGGAGCCACCATATTCTCTAAGATAGATCTTAAGAGTGGATACCACCAGGTGATGATGAAGGAAGGTTATGAGTGGAAGACTGCCTTCAAGACCAAGCAAGGTCTATATGAATGCCATTTGGACTCACCAATGCTCCAAGCACTTTCATGCGCCTTATGAACCATATCCTTAGACCCTACATCAGTATGTTGTGGTATATTTTGATGAAATTTTGTTGTATAGTACCACCTTGTTTGAACATGTGACACATCTTGAGCAAGTGCTAGAGACACTTCGTCAAGAAGGCCTTTATGCAAACCTCAAGAAGTGCACATTCTGCACTGATAAACTTGTTTTCCTAGGCTTTGTTGTGAGTTCACAGGGACTACAGGTGGATGAGGAGAAGGTGAAGGCAATACAAGACTGGCCAGATCCAACCAACATCATCCAATTCCGGAGTTTCCATGATCTTGGAAGCTTCTACAAGCGGTTTGTCAAGGACTTCAGTAGTATAGCCGCACCACTCATTGCTGTGGTGAAGAAGAGTGTTGGGTTTACCTGGGAGAAGGCCCAGAAAGATGCTTTCAAGAAATTGAAGGATCTCCTGACCCATGCACAAGTCCTAGTCCCTCCATATTTCAACAAAACCTTTAAGGTGGAGTGTGATGTATCCAGAATTGGGATTGGAGCAGTACTCACCCAAGGAGGCAAATCAGTGGCCTATTTTAGTTAGAAGTTGAGTGGGACCACACTGAACTACCCAACCTATGATAAGGAGTTATATGCACTAGTGAGGGCATTGGAGACTTGGCAGCACTACTTGCTGTCAAAGGAGTTTGTAGTGCACACCGACCATGAGACCTTGAAACAACTAAGGGGTCAGACAAACCTAAAGAAGAGACATGCTAGGTGGATGGAGTTCATAGAAACCTTTCCATACGTTACCAAATACAAGAAGGGCAAAGATAACATTGTGGCTGATGCACTTTCAAGGAGATTTGCTTTGATTGCAACAATGGAAGCTAAGGTGATGGGATTTGAGTTCATGAAGGATCTTTATGGAGGAGACCCAGACCTTGCTGAGACGTATGCTGGCTGCACCAAGGGACCACAAGGGAAGTTCTATCTGCATGAAGGGTTCCTGTTCAAGGACATAAGGTTGTGTATCCCACAGTGCTCCTTGAGGGATTTAATCACCCGAGAAGCTCATGGAGGAGGATTCATGGGACACTTTGGAGTGGACAAGACCTTGGCTGTGGTAAGGGAACACTTCTACTGGACACACTTGAAGAAGACTGTCGAGTCTCATTGTGCAAGGTGTGTGACATGCAAGAAGGCCAAGTCTAAGGTGCAACCACATGGCCTTTAAATGCCCATGCCAATCTCTACTGCACTTTGGGTGGATCTATCAACGGACTTCGTCTTAGGACTACCAAAAATGCAACACAAGGACTCCATATTCGTGGTGGTGGATCGATTTTCCAAGATGGCACACTTCATACCTTGTGCCAAGGTAAATGATGCATCCAAGACAGCCGGACCTATTCTTCAAGGAGGTTGTACGTTTACGTGGTGTCTCTAGGACCATTGTGTCCGACCGTGATAGCAAGATTCTAAGTCATTTTTGAAGGAGTTTATGGAAGAATATGGGAACCAAACTCATATTCTCCACAACCTGCCATCCCCAAAATGATGGCCAGACATAAGTTGTAAACCGGACATTGTCCACACTGCATAGGGCCGCCCTTGGAAAGAACATGAAGACTTGGGTCGAGTGTATTCCCTTTGTTGAATTTTCCTACAACCGAGCCCAGCACTCTGCCACAAAGATGTCAGCATTTGAGGCTGCCTATGGGTTCAATCCGACCACACTCATGGACCTTAAAACTCTGCCACCAGCTGAAGTTATTATCTTGTCCAGAGAGGCCAAGGCCAACTATGTCAAGGAACTCCACCAGAACGTCACTGGAAAATTGGAGAAGAGGACTGAGCAGTACACTAGACATGCCAACAAAGGATGTAAAGAAGTTGTGTTTGAACCAGGAGAAAGGGTTTGGCTAGACACGAGGCAAGAAAGGTTCCCCAACCAGAGGAGTTCTAAGTTACAACCAAGAGGAGATGGCCCGTTCCAAGTGGTCGAGAGGATCAACAACAACGCCTACCGACTTGACTTACCAGGTGACATGAATCTATCATCCACATTCAATGTGCTGACTTGTCTCCTTACCTTGCAGATGAACCACTTTTGAGATCAAAACCTTTTGAAGAGGGAGATAATGATGAGGACATTCAGCCTGAACCCGAACCTGACCTAACCGAGCCTGACATCCAGGACATGATCACTAAGATGTCCCAACCAGAAGCTGCCCAAGAAGTGTCCATGCCTATTGTGTTCAAAGGACCCATGACTAGACAAAGAGCTAAGATACTTCAACATAAGTTTAATGAGATCATAATGCTTGATTTTGATCAATTTCATGTAAAGCCAACCGAGGTTAAGCCAAATGAAGATCAAGTTGATCAAGAACCAAGTCCCAAGCATGATGGACCATCCGAGAAGATCAAGACCACAAGTGAAGACCTTTGGCCATTCATTCCAGACCAAACCAACAACAACCTGCTGGTTATCAACATCGAAGATCAGCATACTTAGTATGATCGAGAGCCAATCAAACCGACCCTAAAGGTAAGAAGGTAAGCATTTAAATTCTCATTTTTAACGGTTTGATTTGTTTTGCAGTTTGGTCCTTTGTCTTCCTTTTTATTTGAATTTATTTCCCAAACTTTATTAGATGGCTTGCACGCCAATTTAGGGTTTTCATTAAGTCCAAATCTTTTTAATATTTGCTTCAAAGACCCTCAAAGGCACCCACGGCATTGGACATCTATATAAGTCCCCTATAAGTCGTTTGTAATTTTTTCACGGATGATATAAAACTAAAACCTTTTCCTAGTGAAAATCCTAAGAGCTCTAGCAAGAAATTGCCTCCCTCTCTTTGCCTTGTGAGACAAGAACATCCAGGTCCAAAGAGATTTGTGTTGTATCACGAGTCTTCCATCCCTCGTGTGGTTCACTTCATTCCATCAAGTTCTTGTTTCTTGGATCCTTTGGTTGATTAGATCAGACTAATCGTCCACCCTCTTGTAGATCGACCCTCTCTCTCTTGCCTCAGATCATATAAGCCTTTGTCAGCCTAGGCTTGTATCAAAGCCCGTCAAACAAAAGAAACGAAAATTGGGACCAGAACGCGCCGAAGCGGTCAATGTTGAGGTCGAAAAAATCCTCAAAGTTAGGTCCATAACAGAGGTCAGGTACCGATTGGCTCGCTAACCCTGTAGTTGTCAAAAAGAAGAACTGGAAATGGAGAGTCTGCATCGATTTCACCGATCTCAATAAAGTGTGCCAAAAGGATAGCTTCCCGCTGCCACATATCGACCGCTTAGTCGAGGCGACTGCAGGGAACAAACTCCTGTCCTTTATGGATGCCGTCTCTGGGTGTAATCAGATTATAATGAATCCCGACGATCAAGAGAAGACTGCATTCATAACAGGAGGCGACACTTACTGTTACAAGGTAATGCCATTCGGTCTGAAGAATGCTTGCGCAACTTATCAACGGCTCGTCAACTGTATGTTCTCAGAACAGCTTGGAAAAACAATGGAGGTTTATATCGACGATATGCTCGTAAAATCCCTCGAAGAACAAGATCATATTGCCCACCTTCAAGAATGCTTTGAAAGACTAAAATCCACGATATGAAACTGAATCCCGCGAAATGCAGGCTCGCAGTGGCATCGGGAGAATTCTTGGGTTACCTCATGACCTTCCGTGGGATTGAAGCTAACCCGAAACAAATCACCGCGCTGATCGAAATGGTTCTCCAAAAACGAAACGAGAGGTACAGCGATTGACCGGTAGGGTGGCAGCACTAAAAAGATTTATCTCACGATCAACGGATAAATGTTTTCCCTTCTACGACACTCTGAAGGGGAACAAGAGATTCGAATGGTCCGAGGAATGCGAAAAGGCCTTCCAACAGCTGAAGCATTACTTGGCCACTCCCCGGTACTCGAAACCCTGTAGAAGGAGACTGCTCTTCCTGTACATCGCAGTATCAACCACGACAATAAGCGGCGTCCTTATCCGAGAAGAACGCGGCGAGCAAAAGCCCATTTTACGTAAGAAAAACTTTGCTTGACGCAGAGACGCGCTATCTGATGATGGAAAAACTGGCACTTGCAGTGGTAATGTCAGCACGAAAGCTAAGGCCATGCTTCAAGTCCCATACGATCGCAGTGCTCACATCATTTCCACTGCGGGCTATCTGGCATAGTCCTAGTCAATCTGGGAGATTGGCTAAATGGTCAATTGAAGTAAGCAAGTACGCCATCGAGTATCGGGCAAAAACCTGCGCAAAATCACAAGTACTCGCTGATTTCTTAGTGGAACTCCCTGCGGGGTGCATAGCCAGTCGAGAACCCGACTCGACCTGGACCCTCCACGTCGACAGATCCTCAACCAAGCAAGCATCTGGGATTGGAGTCCGACTCATGTCACAAACGGGGGATGTACTAGAACAATCATTCCGACTAATCTTCCATGCCTCAAACAACGAAGCCAAGTACGAAGCCCTGATCGCAGGATAAAGATTGGCACACGGCTTAATAATACGCAAAATTCACGCCTACTGTGACTCCCAACTTTTGGCAAGCCAATATAGTGGGGAATACGAAGAAAGAAACGAAATAGTGGACGCTTACTTAAAACTCGTTCAAGAATTAGCTCAAAGTTTCGACCAGTTTGCGCTCACCCGGGTCCCGAGAGCCAAAAACGCTCATGCCAATGCTCTAGCCGCCTTAGCATCCAATTCGGATCCAGGGTTAAGCATGGTGATTCCCGTAGAGTTTATAGAACATCCTAGCATCGGACCACCCGTTTTCATAAACCTAATCGACTCTGCCGATGGTGATACCGACAAATTCGATGATCAAGCCACGCAAGAGGCTGGGCGGATAGAATACGGATTCAACGAACCTTGGACGAAGGCAATCCTTGCATATATTGCCTACGGAAAACTCCCAGCAGAAAAATGGGCTGCTCAAAAGACTAAAACCCAAGCCGCGCGATACGTCTTGGTTGACGGAGAACTATACAAGTGGAGATTGGTCACTCATAACCTGCGTAGAAGGAGAAAAGGCACGAAATATAATGGAAGAGGTCCATTCTGGGTCATGTGGAAATTATTTTGGCGGAAGGTCTCTCGCAGTCAAAATAAAAAGCCACGGACACTATTGGCCAACAATGATTAAAGATTGCGAGAACTATGCGCCGAAATGCGAAAAGTGCCAAAGGCACGCCCCAACCATCCATCAACCAGCATAGGTCCTCTCATCATTCGGCACCATATCCGTTCATGCGATAGTTGATGGATATAGTCGGACCCATGCATAGGTCAAAACAAAAAGATTCTTGTTGGTCTTGACAAACTTCTTCTCAAAATGGGTGGATGCAGATTCATACGCAAGCATTAAGGACACCCAAGTCGAAAGCTTCGTATGGAAAAACATTGTTTGCAGGCATGGAGTCCCGTACGAAATCGTAACAGACAATGGGTCTCAATTCATTTCGACCAGATTCGAGGCCTTCTACGAAAATGGAAGATACGAGTAACAAAATCAACCTCTAGATACCAGAAATGCAATGGCCAAGCCAAAACTACTAATAAAACCATCCTTGACGGACTCAAAAAATGTTTGGATGCCAAGAAGGGTAGATTGGCCGACGAACTTGAAGGAGTCCTTTGGTTGCATCGCACAACTCCAAGACGTTCAATGGGAGAAACCCCTTCACCCTCGTATACGGAGCAGAATGCATGATCGCGGTGGAGGTCGAGTTTCTCGGAGTACGCAGAAGGTTACTCCCAGAACAAGAAGAGTCAAAAATCTAATGCTGCTTGACGAGCTTGACCTGATCGACGAACACCGGGATCAGGTCCTTATATGAATCCAAAATTAAGAACAGGCGGCCGCAAAGTACTATAACGCTAACGTACGAAGCCGCAGGTTCGAAGAAGGTGACCTAGTTCTTCGAATATTTGCCAGAATGTTGGGAAACTCGGAGCAAACTGGGAAGGACCCTACAAAGTAATAAAAGTCGTCCGACCAAGCTCGTACGAAATCGCAAATATGCAGGATATCAAAATTCCAAGAAATTGGAATGCGATGCATCTCAAGAAATACTACCACTAAAACAATGTTTAGAACTCAACTACGAGACGGCTTGATCCCTGAAAAGAGTACGTAGGCAGTTCGTCGCAAGATGAGCTCAGCTGTCCGACCTCATCAAAAAAGGGGGGGGAGTGGGTACGTATACGTATACTCGTATACTCCCAAAAACTCAAAAAATATTCGCTTCTGCATTCAATATTTTCGAAACTTTTTGAAATGATACATCAGAAAAACTCCCACTATTCCAAAACTAACTCCACTTGACTTAAGAAAAAATTCAACCTTCGACGTCGCTAACGCTCGAAGGACCCATTTCTCTTTCGAAAAACTTTCCGAAATGAAATAGTCACACTAAGAACAGTCCATATATGACTATAAAAACGCACACCTTCTTAACACGTATCCTTCGCGAAGAATCAAAAACGGTAATAACTACCAATAAGTTCGTTGCTGATCACAACAAACTCTTAACGTCCTAAAAAGACTAAGCCATCTCGTAGAGATAGCTCTCAAACAACCCGACACAAGGGTAATAGCACTATAAAAGAAATCTAAAATTTTGGTCAGCACTTTCGGGTAAAATTGTCCCCGAAGAAATGCTCGATTCCTACCATACGAGTCACTTATGCTGAGAACATATCGCGGACTCTAAAGCGGGACGGAATCAGATCTAAAACGATACAGGAAACTTAAGACGGAGTAGTCACCGCACCCCCTAGAACCGTGATTAGACCTAGGTCTTGCCCTAAACCCAACAAACTTGTCTCTAACGTCTCAAGGAATGATATCAAAAAGATACGAGATCCTAAAAGCATGTCTCTTCGCCCATATCTAATTGCTCTCGAAACTTTGGAAAACTTTTCAAACATCCCGAACGAGCAACAAATAGGACGATCAACAAAAGAGTTGAGAGCGAGATGACAACTCGCATCCTCCCCTCTATACTTAAAATCTAAATATATTCAAACTCCTTCTCCCATAACAATTCTCGATAAAACCTTGGAAAACGAGGACATAGTTCATTTAAAAAGAAATAGTCACAGAAGCGACTGGGATTCAAAGCCACAAGCGGCCAGTCCCGAGATAAAAACACGGCAACACTCGGCCGGATCAAAACACAAACAAATAACATTAAAATACAAAAAAATTCTCATACGAGACTGCAAACTCAACCGTCCTCCGCACGCGGAGCCTCACATTCACGTATCACCCCTTTCATAACCGCCTCTCATGCACCTTCCTCGGCTGTAGGACCCTGACCATCGGCGCCACCTGAGCAAAGTGGGGGGGGATACACTTGGATTTCAGGCCTGCAAGGATCAGGTCGAAGTCTCCATCCGCATCCACTAACTCCGCTCTACGAGCAGAAAGCTTGGCCTTCTCAGTCTGCGGGGACGGAGGCGCAACACAATGAAACAACTGGACCTGTTGCATCCCTCCCTCAACGCTTGCCTGGGCCAAGTCCCTGACGTGGACAACCGCCAATGAATCAAGGGAGTCAGCGATCCTCGCCAGACGGGTCCAAAACTCAGCACGAACGACCTCTTGGGCCTCGCCGATCGCACCATCCAACGATTCCTCCCCACTCTTGATCTTACACTTTAGTCGGTGCAACTCTGAAGACTTAGCCATTTTCACCTATTTCGATTTAAGCAAAGAGCTAGCAGTTTTCCCAAGATCCCGCTCCAGCTCACCAACCCGAGACTCGACGGATGAACCTCGGATACCAACGCATGTGCGGTGATCTCCCCTCCGGTAGGAACAACATCGCACACCGAGGGAACCTCAGGAGCCAAGGCATCGGCCGGAGCTGCAGATCTCGGAGGCATGCCACATGTAGGGTTCACTGTCTCCTCGGCCACACGGCGAGCCAACTCATTCTGGAAAGAAAGTCATTCCGTAATATGAGCTGGGACGGCTCCAGTGGTAGTAAGATCCGGTGAATTTACACCGGCAGCGTTGCTCATCTCAACATCACCGCTCCTCTGAAAGTTGCTGGAAGAAGATATTTCGGCGGAACTTGAGAAAATGAGAGAGTGTGGAGAGAATGAGAAATGGGAAGCTAAATTTAAAGAAGAAACAATAGATGAAGGATTTTCCGCATTAAAATAATTGGCAAAAACTTTTCGAGAAAAATCAATTTTTACCGCAGATTCGGATAAAACACCCTCACTCGCCCACAAGAATCGTTCTAGAAACTTGCGAACTGGGGGGCTAACTGTTGGGGTCAAAAATGGTACTCTCGAAATCAACATCCAAAAATTGTGTTTCCATATAAATGCAGTCTCGATACAAAAATTGGGGACAGCACGGCTCAACCAACTCGCCCGTTCGGCGAGTTGGGTGGATCAAGACGACCAACTCACCCGTCCGGTGAGTTGGACAAGCCCAACTCGCCAAATGGGCGAGTTACAAAAGCAATTTGATTCGCCTGTTCTATGATTTGGATTGACCAATCCATTTTCACCTCCTCCTCGTAACTCCCTCTTTCAAAACTTGATCGAACTTATGTTTGTTCCGTCTCGATCGGGATTGACATTGGAACTGTACCGAAAGAACTCGTGTTCTCGAGAATGGATTGGGTCGATCGTATGAGACTGCAACGCTTAACTAAACACCTGGAGTCCTACACCCCATATGAGAGATCCTAACTCTCTGAAAACGTTGTCTTAGGAATGCTCTTTCGATAAAATCGTAAAAAAAACGCCTAGGTCAAAAAATGGCCCGATGAGGTCTAAAACTCGGCTAAAGGCCCACACACGATTTTATCTGTAATCGAGCCCAAACTTTGTGACGTTTATCTTTTAATGTTTAGGAAGGGATAAATGTTAAGTCCGGAAGATAAGTGTCAAGATCGGAGGATAAATGCTAAGTTTCCAAAGATAATCATGAAGATCGAGGAAAAAAGGAATATTTCCGGAAGCGATAAATTCGATGAAGGGCAGAAGGGAAAGAGAAAACCGCCTCTAGAGGAGTATATAAGGACTTCGAGGGTGATGATGTAAGGGACACACGGAAATCTCCACTCAAAGCAAACATAGTATATGACTTAGAGCATTTAGGCAACTTTCCATTTTTGTTACTTGAGCTGCGACTCAACTAGGGTTTTGCAGTCTTAGATTGTTAGAACTAGGGATCTCGCAGACAGCTCTCATAGCCAAGGCTCATATCATGTTGTAAATGCTCATACGCAAATTCGGAATAAGACATCTATTTGCTCTCTTTTCAATTCTTACTTTGCTTCTCGATCTTTATTTCGTATTCTGACTGATTGGCGTGTGGTTTAGTATATATCCGGGAACTCTGGGAAACTAGGGTTTACCCTGCGTTCCTAATTCAATGAAAATCGATAGTGCGAATTTCGGTTCCTACAAACTCCAAGAAGGAGACTTTCAAGTCGAAAGTTCCATGTCATTTGGCAGCACGCAACGGTGTCATTCGGAACCAGAAGGTGAGCACCGATCAACAAAACTTAAAGAACCAGTGGGATCTTGTGAGACGACAAGCATCGATCCACACATCACATATGTTGACGGCACCCATCTATGACGTATCAATTATGTTTACCAAGCATTAGTCTACAGTGTCTAAATGCCCATTGATGCCCATCTTTGACATCAACGAAGCCAACAGTTGACATCAATTAGCAACCAAATTCTGGTCAACGTCCTCCAGAGTATGATGCACTAAAGCCTATAATCATTCAAAATGCAACTGAAGGACAAAATCCTATTGGGAAGAAGAAGAAGAACAAGGTTCCCAAGCATCTAATAAAAGAGGTTAATGATAAGAAGATGGATAGTTTTACCAAGAGGGTACGAAGAATCCCTAAAGATGTACCATTAGATGAGGCTTATTGAACATACATGCTCTGGATGTTTTTCAGAGAGAGCAAAGAGACAGAAGAAGACATCAATTGTGCTCCATCACCTTCCAATCGCCTTAGCATGATGCTAATTGAAGAACCTGTATCGCACAGTGCATTTGGATAGCTGTGACCTGTGACAGTACATGGAACTACAAACTCTTTAGGGTCACTTTTCTTCTTTAGTTTAATTTACTTCTTTTGCATTCTGAACTGATGGTTCCATCACTTGATGTCCTCTTCTGTCTCTGCACTCTCTCTCTCTGTAATCCAGAGTATGCACTGGTAATAGATCTCATCGAAAGGCATTCTTCAGTGATCCTTAGTACC
Organism: Moricandia arvensis; assembly: GCA_905132765.1. Classification (NCBI taxonomy): domain Eukaryota; kingdom Viridiplantae; phylum Streptophyta; class Magnoliopsida; order Brassicales; family Brassicaceae; genus Moricandia; species Moricandia arvensis. The sequence goes on along the minus strand of CAJHQP010000400.1, from coordinate 144,001 downwards.
CTCTTAGTGAATTATCCATCTTTTTATCAGTAGCGACTCTCCTCTGATGCTTAGGAAAGTTGATTTTCTTTCTTTACCCAATAGGAACCTGTCCCCCCCCCGGCATCCTGTTGATAGATAATATACTATGTGCATCATAGTCTGACCAAAACTCGGTGTCTGATTGATGTCAACTGTTGGCTTCATTGGTGTTTGAGATGGGTATCGATCGACATACAGACTGTGTCGATCAATGCTTGCTAATTTTACTTGATCTGTCATAGGTGGGTGTCGATTGACGTCTACGTAGTGTCGATCGATGCTTGAAGTTTGATAAGAACCCACATTCTTCAGGGGTGGCGTTCGACACCAATGTGTACTGCCAAACGACATTGAACTCTCGACTTGAAACTGCGCTCTTGAAGCATCTCATGCTTCACCACTTGCCAGAAATCATCATCTATGATGGCAATCACGTGGTGCTTTTCTCCAACCTCACTTTTTCCTTTACTCAAGGCTTTGTGGGAACCGAAATTCGCACTGTCAAAATTTGAATTGTAAGAAAGCAAGAATGAATTTTGTTTTGTCCGAATATCCGGATTTCAGTGAAGTAAAAAAAAAAACAAAAGATCAAACTATGAGAGAAAACAAAGTGAGTAATACAAAATTGAGAGCAAAGAGGGGAAGATCTTATTCCGAATTCACATAAGAGAAGCAATCGTTACAACAGGTCATAAAAGCCTCAGCTTCGAGAGTTTTCCGCGAGATATATAGTTCTAACCATCTAAACTCTTAAACATAGTTGAGTCGCAGCTAGATAATGAAAACGAAATTGCCAGAAATTGATTTAAGTTCCAAGTTGCTAAGTAAACTTTTTTGTCTCCTTTCTTTGACAGGTACTCTTTATATATGCGTCCAAAGTCAGCCGTCTTTCCTTTTCCGCCCTTGATTCTTGTTTATCCTTTTGCAGAGATATTTCCTTATCTTCTAGACCTTTGTGATTATCTCGAAAACTTTGTATTTATCCTCTTTTCTATTTTCTTTTTCTATATCGAGTCAAAACATCATTGCATCTGGGCCTTTCCTTGAGTTAAATCATAAGTTGTCTTCAACGTGTTTTAGGCCGTCTCAGGCCGTTTTAAGAGTTTCATGTTTTTACGATTATTTCTCAGAGAAATTGTTAATTTTTTGAAAATCCATTTTTGTATTGTTTATAGTTTGGATGTTTCCGAGAAAACTTTTCATGCTTGCTTTATAATAAAACTTCAATAGAAACTTCAATTGAGAAAAACAAAAAAGTTTTTGATCAAAGTTTAAAAGATGCTACTATGAATGAGCTACGAGATCGACATGGCGAGGAGATGGAGGCGAGGAGCTTGGAGGCGAGGAGCTTGGAGGCGAGGATCCTGATGGCGAGGAGTGTTGGGGAGTAGAAGATGGAGAGGAACAAGTCGAGAAGTCACCATGACCTTGAGGGCGAGGAGCTTGGCGTCGAGGAGGCAAGGGCGAGGAGAGAGGGCAAGGAGGCGAGGGAGAGGAGGTGAGAGCGAGGGCGAGGAGGAGAGGAGGCTGGGAGAGAGGGTGAGGAGGTGAAGGCGGGAAGGCGAGGGCGAGGAGCTCAGAGAGAGAATGAGGAGCCTTCATGGAAAGGGCAAGACGACTTAAAGGTGAGGGCAAGAAGGCATGGAGGTGAGGCCAAGAAGGCATGAAGTTGAGGGTAAGAAGGCATGGAGGTGAGGGCAAGAAGGCATGGAGGTGAGGGCAAGACGACTTTCTCGTAAATGTTTGTCCCAAGATCATTTACAATCTTCTGTAGGAGTTTTTCTCGGGGTTCCGTGTTTGGATGAGACCGTATCTAGTCTTAGACGAAACATACAAAATTAAGTTTTTATGTCCCTCCTTAGATGGGTTTGGCTTTGTCTTTTCGGCGTTCCCAGGTTGTTTTATTTTAAAGAATATTTTCACGGGAGTTGTTAGACGTTGATTTTGCTGTGGCCGATTTTGACCCCAATAGTTAGCACCCCTGCTCGCTAGAATTTTCCGTAGTATTCTTGAAAGGTAGTACTAGGCATGATAGCCGTGATCAATGGTTAGAAAGTCCATGAGTGAAATAAACCTTTCTCGAAATCTAAAGTGGATTCCTATGAGTTTGCTGCGGCATATTGGTTTGCTACATGCCGCTTAGAAGCCCCTCTGCCCAAGCCATGGTTCCCGCCGAGACTTCACTACAAAGAAATCCTCGAGGGACCAAGTGAGAGTACTTACTCTTACCTTAGGACAATCCCTGATTTCTGGCGGGTCCCGGATGAGGTGAAGTTTCACTTACCAAGGCATTGGGAGAGCACTAAGACTCCTCCTCGCGGTTACTTTACTTGTTACGAAGCACATCTTTTGCGTCGTCGCCTATGGTTTCCTATCCTAGAGATCATAGTTCAGACCTTGAACCGTTTCAGGCTATCGATAAGCCAAGTTACCCCTCGTTGTCTTCAACATATCATAGGGATATTGGTTTTGACCTTTGAACGAGTGATGACGCTCAATGCTTATTATCTAGAAAGCCTCTTGTTCCCGGCTAATACGGGAAAATCGCTTCGTTATCTTTTGAAGCTGCGAAACAATATGATGATGATCAAGGGGTTTGCTTCAAACGTGAAGAAGTGGAGATATTTCTATTTCTTCGTCCGTATAGACAATGCCTCTGTTGCGGAAGAGTATATTCCTATTTTCAGAGGCAAATTGGGCCGAAAGGGTATCGTAATCGGATGTCTTGATATTTTTCTTCCAAAGAAATTTAAGTTTGTATTTGATTTATGTGTTTTGTAGTTTACGATCCCATTTCTCTTTATCATGTGGGCTTGCCCGTTGTACGAGACATTCAAGGCGGTCCATTTTTCTAGGCCTATTTTTTCTTCGGAGAAAGTTTGTGCAGCTGTTGCTCTACATCGGTCTCGAGTCTAGTCTAGTACTTTAGTCGAAGAAGACTCGGATCTGTTCATGGAGGAGTTTATCCCGTATGAGGTTCCTTTGGAGAGGGAGAGGGGGATGTCTCCCACAGCCTTGTATTTGTCAAAGCATTTTGGCAGACATCTGACAAGCTTTTTGACAAGTTTTGATTCATCAAACTTTTTCCCGAGCACAACAGCTTCATTATCTGTGGTATTCAACTTGGTAGTAAAGTTGCTAGAGCTTCATCTTCTCCTATTTTCAGATTTTCCCATTTTGTTTCCAATTGGTCAAGCCGTGTACGCTTCACTCTGACTTCCCCTTCAAAGTAATTCACCAGTGTATCACATGCTTCTTTGACTGACTCACATGCTTGGATAATCTTGAATTGATCAATATCAACTGCTGAGAAAATGATGGAGATCGCCTTGGAGTTGAATTTCAATTTGTTCTTCTCTCCAGAGTCCACTGATCTAGAGGTTTTGAGATTTCTTTCTTTTTCTCATTGGACACAGTTGGTTCAGTCCATCCATTTAAAACTGAGTTTCGGGCTTCTTCATCAATACCCCTTATCACATGTCTTATGCAGACCTTCCAGTGTCCAAAGTTGTTACCATCCAACATGATGGGTTTCTAAACAGCAATGAGTTCTTTTGTTTGTTCCATCTTACTTCCCAAGATCTCAATATGTGTACCATGCTTGATATTAAAGAGGTTGACTTGCTCTGATACCAAATGTAAAACCTAGAACGGTCAACCAACTTTGGACTTGAGCACTAAAACGATTCCTCAAAAATACATTCTATTAATAATCGTTTAAACAAACTAAACAACTTTGTTTAATCAGATTTATGTGATTTCACACATACGTGAATCACGACTGAGAAATCCTTAATCTAATCAATACAGACAAAACTACAAAGTGCTTCTCTATGCAGTTCTCTCGTTGACACTTTTTCTCTCAAGAACCCTCACGACTCTCCTTCTTTTCTTTAATGAAAAAGCGCAAGTTTTTCACTAGCCGACTTTGCCTATATATCTCTCAGTCTTCGAGATACTACAATATCTGCTTTCCATATTTCCTCAACTGACTTGATTTCCAAATCCGAATCCCTTATTAATCAAGTCAGTGCACTTTTATCTTTAAAACCGGCCCAACGATATTAATCACCCTCTTTCCACTTGAATCGAACCGGCACGATATGTCCTTCAGCACCTGTCTCAACATAATCAACAATTTTTCGAAAATTGATCAACCATATATTTCATGGTGTATTAAATTTGCGACTTGATTAATTTAAAAAATGAAACATAAATAAAATAAACCTTTCTTAGAAATTTCTGCATATTTTGTGTAACTTACATTCTGCATACTTTATCACTACAACATCGTACAAGAGATAATTAATACGAGTCAAGATTTTAAAGCTTTGTAAATCTAATTCTTTTCATCATTATGATGTTTCTATGACCCTTCTGACGAGAGTGGATTTATAAGTGTTTTTGTTTATCTTTATACCATCTTTATTTATAAAAATGGAAAAAGGATATTATGAAGTTATATATTGCCAGATTTTCCTTCGTTTATTTTTCCGGTTCGTTTGAATATGTAAGACGGTTTGAATCATGATGGTTTAGTTGTAGGTGATGACTTATTTGTTAAACGATTTCTCAAATTTTCTCTGACAAATTGGACATTAATATATAAACTCGAAAGGTTAATTAACGTGTCTGAATAAGTAAAACTCTGCTTTATAGAAAAGAGTAAAACTCGGCAGATTATTATGCATATATACCTACCAGATCATTTGTTCGTCCTCAAATCATAACCACAAAGATTACAAGAACACTTTTTTTTATTACTTCAGAAAATTCTCAAAATTAAAACTCTGTTGTGGGAAAAGTGTTGTATATTATTCTCATTCATATGGACTCATATATATACAAGTACATAGGTGTAGATAAGTTCTATTTCTAACATAGAGATAACTACAACATGAATGAGATAACTACGAGTCAACCATAATTATCCTTAACACTCCCCCTTGGTTGACGCATATGGTTCATGGATTGTTACATGCTTTGGATGTTGCCTCATTAAAACCTCTCCTGGTAAACCCAAAACCCAATGTGGTAAAAAGGGAAGCCAAGACAGGAAAAAGAGTACAACACATGTAACTCCCCTTGATGAATGCACCACTATAGATGACGCATTCCTATCTGGTGTCTGAGCTTCCGGAACGTCGAGGTTGCCTATGACTTGAAGATGATCAGTTGGATTTTCCCTTGAATGAACTTGTAACTCTTGGACGTCTTTATGTCTTCTGGAACTCCATTAAGATGTGGTCATGACGTACATCTTTGCTGCTGATCACTCTGTGTCTTGGTTGGACGGATGGCACTCGACCGGTACTCAGATGGACTTTTAATCTGCGATTAAATCTTACTCGCAGGTTCTTTCATGTCCCACGGATCTTCTAGTCTCATGGCTTAGCCATTACGTGGACATTTCAATATATATTGAGTCATTGACCCAAACACATACGAACCACTTTGTTTCATGTCTTTTGTTCATTCAGACATTTATCACTTCGTATGTACCAATGACTTTATCCATTGTAGCCAATCTTTGATCACAAGGAATCCATACATCTTTTGGATGCTTACATGGACTGATCTGAATTGTTCTTATAGAACTTTTCTGCTAAGCTTTACTTAGTCTATGCAGCTGTATTGTTTCATTTTAGAGAATTTTTTTTCTCATCTTTCTTATCTCTTTTGTGGTACCTTTAATCTTTGTTTATCCAGTGAACCATATGCTACTTTTACATACTTTAATCTATGACCAGACTTTGTCAAATTAGTAGCCTCCACCACATTGGAGTATATCTCTTTATAATCTTTTCTTAATCTCTGTGAGTATCCTTGTGTTATCAAGTCATGCTTGAATGTTCTATTATCTCACGATTTTCTCACAAGAACTTTTATTCATCACTGGTTTGTCTGATGGCGTTTCTATGGCCAATACGCCCATCACTCTTTATTTATATTCTACCCCCACGGTTTCTTTTATCTTTATGAGTACTCTTACGTGGGTTCATGATCCTCGCTTATATCTCTATGGTCAAGTGCTACTTATCTTGCGCATTTTTATATCATTGGTATCGATACCCTTTCTGTGTTCCATTGTATTCCAGACATGATCCAATTGGTTTGAGATCTTGTTATCTAGGACCTTTAATACCTAGCTAGCAGCTTGGCGTCCCAAGCTACATGGTTTGGTACCTTAAATGTTTCAGTCGGCCGACCTTATTTCTATGTCTGGTCTGGTTTCCTTATTAACCTCAGATTTCATATTTTATGCACATTTTCTCTTTTCCGAGGTTCCTTTTATTATGGAACATATTGGTCTATCTCTTATAGACTCTATAGCAACTTGGTTGTGTCTCTTCTAGGACATCAAATTCGTTTGGTGCTAAGCTGGTATGACCTTTTTCTTTTCATTTCTCGAGTCTATGTGTCTTGCATCTAATTTAGCTAGCTTTGCATAATCGTTTCTTTCTTTAGACGTCTTAAACCTCATTCTCTGGTCCGAGGATCTTGTCAAGACAATGATGGTCAATACCATTCTCTTTTTCTTATCATATCTAGCTTATATCTTTCTCCTTCTGATGTTGGATAGTGGGATTCATAATCATGCAATCCGTGTACCTAGCCACAATCTGATCACCCATATTTGGCTCAAGGTTTCTTTAATACTCGTGGAGAAAGACATACTTATCCAACATATATTCCCAATCCTCTTCAGAGGTTCCATCTTAGACGGCACATATGTCTGTGGTGGTTTGTTTAATAAAAATCTCAAGATGGTATATGTCTGGCTTTATGACCCGTATTCAATCTGAGATGGGAATACCTATGCTCACTTATATGGCCTGATGCATACATTGCATTGTACATGTAAATTCATAATGTCCCTAAGCATTAGGCTGGATTTGGGTGATTTATCACCAAGAGAACCTGAATCTCTAAGCCTTTTATGACATGGTTACAACCCATGTTACGCGAATTTTCTTGTATGGTCATGTATCATTGGGTTTAATCCTCACTCCCCCTCATGAACATACTTATTTTTCGTGATGCTTAGGACAATAAAGCCTAATGAGTTTCCCTTGTGTACATGTTACACAACGTGAGATCTTATGGGATAACTCTGGTGCCTTTGCAATAGCAATCAAGTTTTTAGACATGGATGGCTAATCCAGTCATGCCATCCAACATGATGGGTTTCTAAACAGCAATGAGTTCTTTTGTTTGTTCCATCTTACTTCCCAAGATCTCAACATGTGTACCATGCTTGATATTAAAGAGGTTGACTTGCTCTGATACCAAATGTAAAACCTAGAACGGTCAACCAACTTTGGACTTGAGCACTAAAACGATTCCTCAAAAATACATTCTATTAATAATCGTTTAAACAAACTAAACAACTTTGTTTAATCAGATTTATGTGATTTCACACATACGTGAATCACGACTGAGAAATCCTTAATCTAATCAATACAGACAAAACTACAAAGTGCTTCTCTATGCAGTTCTCTCGTTGACACTTTTTCTCTCAAGAACCCTCACGACTCTCCTTCTTTTCTTTAATGAAAAAGCGCAAGTTTTTCACTAGCCGACTTTGCCTATATATCTCTCAGTCTTCGAGATACTACAATATCTGCTTTCCATATTTCCTCAACTGACTTGATTTCCAAATCCGAATCCCTTATTAATCAAGTCAGTGCACTTTTATCTTTAAAACCGGCCCAACGATATTAATCACCCTCTTTCCACTTGAATCGAACCGGCACGATATGTCCTTCAGCACCTGTCTCAACATAATCAACAATTTTTCGAAAATTGATCAACCATATATTTCATGGTGTATTAAATTTGCGACTTGATTAATTTAAAAAATGAAACATAAATAAAATAAACCTTTCTTAGAAATTTCTGCATATTTTGTGTAACTTACATTCTGCATACTTTATCACTACAACATCGTACAAGAGATAATTAATACGAGTCAAGATTTTAAAGCTTTGTAAATCTAATTCTTTTCATCATTATGATGTTTCTATGACCCTTCTGACGAGAGTGGATTTATAAGTGTTTTTGTTTATCTTTATACCATCTTTATTTATAAAAATGGAAAAAGGATATTATGAAGTTATATATTGCCAGATTTTCCTTCGTTTATTTTTCCGGTTCGTTTGAATATGTAAGACGGTTTGAATCATGATGGTTTAGTTGTAGGTGATGACTTATTTGTTAAACGATTTCTCAAATTTTCTCTGACAAATTGGACATTAATATATAAACTCGAAAGGTTAATTAACGTGTCTGAATAAGTAAAACTCTGCTTTATAGAAAAGAGTAAAACTCGGCAGATTATTATGCATATATACCTACCAGATCATTTGTTCGTCCTCAAATCATAACCACAAAGATTACAAGAACACTTTTTCTTATTACTTCAGAAAATTCTCAAAATTAAAACTCTATATAGTTTTTTTTTTATGGAACAACTCCCTATAAAATACCTATTTATATAGAAACTATTTCCTTATTTCATACGGAATATGATAAAACAAAAATTATCTAAATTTCCTAATTTTATCTAAAAATTTTTTTATCTGTGTATTTATTGCTTAACTCATTAAACACCTTTTTTAATGAGATATATGTTACTTTACAAGTCTTGGAGTTATTCAACATTCTCCCTTAATTTCAACTTGATTTATGGTGAGATCGATTTCTTGAACTCTGACTAACTTCCTCATTTCCTTGAACTTAATCCTCTCTAACAGCTTGATAAGGATGTCCGCCTTCTTCTCTATCGCCAGTACATGCTCCACTTCGATTTGCTCTTTCTCCACACCCTCACGAATGAAGTGGTACTTTGAAAGTATGTATTTACTCCTTCCATGAAAAACCGGATTCTTAGTTAAAGCTATGGCCGATTCGTACTAGATTCTAAGTAGGACCTTCTTGCCTTCTTCACTCAGTATCTCACACAATTATTCTTTGAGCCAAATAGCTTGCTTCCTGCTTCTATTGCTGCCATAAACTCAACTTCTCATGACGATAGTGCAACAATGGGCTTTTTTAGGACGTCCAATTGATTAATGATGAGCTAAAATAGAATACATGTCTAGAGGTGCTTCTTTCCTCATCAACATCGATATTGTGACTGCTATTATTATATCCAACTGAAAAAGATAGGTCTGGTCTCGTGTGAAATAAGTAACTTAAGAGATCCTATGATTCTTTTGTAATTCGTAGCTTTTGAGATGTTTAAACTCGACTCCATTGGTACATGAGTCTTGTTACACGCTTCAATCTTTTTGTCACATAGAATTCCTTGAGCATATCTTTCTTGATATATCCTTATTCCATATGACCCTTGAATTATTTCTATGCCAAGGCAATACATTAATTTACCGAGATCTGACATCTCTTATTTGAATTGGTTGATTACTTTAAGAGAAGTTCATGTTATGCAAGAAGTCTTATCCTTCATTCTTATAATACACTAATGGCTCATTTGTGCACTTCTTGAAGTTCATCTCCTTTAGAACTTGATCGAGTTTTATTTTCCATGCTCTAGGGGCTTGGCGTAACCCATACAAAGCTTTATATGGCATATACACTTGATCTTCTACTCCTTTATTTTCAAAACCTTTGGGTTGTTTCACATACACTAACTCATTTAGATTACCATTCAAGAAAGCAGTCTTAACGTCCAGATGATGTATTTCTCATATGTTTGTTACTGCAAGGGCTATTAGGAGAGATAGTTTTGAAACATGAAACTGGTGAAAACACTTTATCAAATAGATTCCTTATTTTTGTACATAGATTTTTGCCACAAGTCTTGCCTTATACTTGTTCACCGTGGCATCCGCTTTTCTTTAAATTTGTTGATCCATTTTAATCCTATAGGTTTAATACCAGTCGGTCTATCTACTAGCTCCCAAATCTTGTTTTTTTGTGATAGCTGATAATGCTCAAATTACCATAGAGCAACTCTCTCAAATAAGAGATTGAGTGCAACACTTAGGGATCAAACCCACATGGAGCGTGGATTACACAATAGACTTTAGATTTAAGATTAAGCTAGGCAAGCAATATTAAAAACAGTAAATTAAGCAATAAATCGGTTTTAAGATGAATAGGAAAGGCGCCAGACTTAGGGTTTCAAACAGGTTATCAGCGCTCAAATTTATTGATGCTAAAGGCTTAAATAAGAACCGTTTTAGAACTCGAATTCGATTAGTAAGATATCTAGCTCTTGCTACGAGTCTAATCAGATGTCGAAAATATTAAAAACCAACACTCATTGTGGATCTAATCATTCAAGATAAGCATTAATGTTCAGATTGGAGATGTTCACTAAGTTTTCTAAACCACCTCTTGTTGTATTTATCAACCTAGCTCAGCAAGATTAGATTTATGAGTCAAACCCACTCTCGCGGTTGTCGATTGTTTTAGGATCATGTTTCTAGTTATCTATTCTACAATACAAGCAATAAGAACAATTCAGTGAAGGATCCAATACGATCACTCAAGAAATTCCATATTTTATAGGTTCATCAAAACCTTAAATCTAACAAGTAAACTACCCAGACATAATTAAGCAAGACACATAGATAAACTAATAAATTGCATGAAATAGTAGGGATAGAAATATTAGAGTTCTAATTAAATCTCTAAACTCCAAAAACCTCTCTAAGAATTATAAAAGCTTAGCCTAAACAATAGATGTAAAGGTCGACCAGGGGTCTTCTTGTAATTAGTAGAAACTTGTGGATCAAAGTTGTAATTCTGAAAAATAGAGTCAGCTTGTGTTCTCATAGTGATGTCGATCGACACTTCCTTTATATATCAACTCTGGCTTCTCTTTCCTCACATAGCTCCATGATCTTCACTTTACTCCAAAATTTACATAGACCTGAAAATACTCTAAAACTGACTCAATACATAATAGAAAGACTCTATAAAGGACTTATATTATGGCTTAAAAGTGGTAAAAACCATAGACTATCAACTCCCCCAGACTTATCATTTGCTTGTCTTCAAGCAAAACATATAGTGATCTTGTGGAAGAGGTTTGAAAATGAAGGGATTCACCTTCTCTTTAAAACACTACCATCACCTCTACAATGTTGCAAGCCACATCGAATCAGTGCAAACTTTAAGACACTTCCATGTACTTAGCCTCAGATTAGCAGCATGACCATCCAGCCCACAGCTTACTAGACGTCATCTTACATGCCCCTCTACTAACCTTATTTCTGAAATTAAGTGTATGGGCTTTATTATGGGAGTATTGATCACTGAACACATGGACTCTTACCCCAACAGGCTGAACACACATGTAGTATTGTATGATCAATTTCCTCTCTCTTCTCTCTTCCCTAAATTTTTTCTTCTCTTTTTTTTTTAAAATATTATTTTCTTTTTTTTTCAGGTATGCTAGGTGTAGGCAAATAGTGGGGTCATGGGAAATGTTGCTACCCCTCGCTTCCAACAATGTGCGATAATTCTTTTGAATTAGAATAGCGGGGTCATAGGAAATTTCATACCCTTTTGTATCTTAGGATATCATCTCAATCTTTTCTTTTCTTTCTTTTCTAGATGCCGAGGAGAAGAGAGAGGGGAACCAGAAACACAAGACTTTTACCTTTCAGACCTGCAAGAGGAATCCGATCCAGTGTATACCAAGCCTCAACAAGCGTGGATGTTACTGGCAAGTTCATCTATTTTGGTGTTTCCATCAGTACACCATGCAGTCAGTAACTCAAAGAATGGTGTTAGATAGTGGTTTGGCGGTTAATTCCAAGAAAAAGTTCATCATCCCCTATTTGACTCTATAAAACAACTCAACTGACACTCAAAACAAAAAACACAGCATCAGTAGAAACCTCCCTTTACTCAAACAACACTGTCCCCAATGGTATACAGTCTGGAATTGATGAAGGAAATAATAAAAAGAACTATTAAAAATTAACAGGAAAAATGGGTAATACATGCCTTCTGATATGAGCGTCGATCGAAAAAGTAAAGTGGTAATTGATGCTCGTGCAAAGTAGTGTCGACCAACACTAGCCAGTTGTCGATTGATGCTGGTACATGACTCGTCTTCCTCAGTTTTGAAAACTAAAAACGTGAAAATACCTAATAGAGGGTTGCCTCCCACTTAGAGCATGTGTATAGTCTTTAGCTTGATGATTTGGTGTTATGAGCTAGTCTTGAGGCAAATCACAATTTGTTGGAAAACAAGTCTCAACATCTTCTTCTCTCATTTCAAACCAGCAGCCCACAAAGCTTCTTATGGCTTTTTATCCTCTTGTTCTATGATGCTCTTGCCTCCTCATAGTATCATTGATTCGATCCATCTGCAATTCCAAACTCTCCAGACGGTCACTCACCCATTCGATAATGTTGTTCAGCTAAATGTAAGTTGCATATAGTTTTCTACATAAGTCATCTATCATCGCCTCCTGGGCATTAAAAATCTGATCTATCATGACTTCAACATGATCTCTCCTGGTAGGTGACAATTAAATCCGATAGTAGGGATCAACATAGTTGCTGCTTCTCTGAAAGGATCTTTCATCTTGCTATAAACTCATGATAGCTAGACTACTCACAGCCCTCCTGTGTAAAGAAGTAAAAATATTTTTTCACTCCCAAGTGCCTGAAATCCTTTTAAGAAAATTAAATCAGCACTAGTGACTGCCCCTATTATGCAAGCTCCATATTGGAGTTTACATTTCGAAATAATGTGCGACACAAGTGATTTTGCTATAGGCGCAGTGCTGGGGCAGAAAAAAAAAAGACACAAAATTACACGTAGTCTACTACATCAGTAGGACTCTGGATGACGCGCAACAATATTATGCAACAACAGAAAAGGAATTACTAGATGTCGTATTCGCTTTTGAAAAATTCCGTTCATACCTAGTTGGTTATGACGTGGTTGTCCACACTGATTACGCCACCCCAAAATTTCTGATGCAAAAGAAAGATGCAAAGCCAAGTCTTTTGAGATGGATTCTACTCTAGGAAGAATTTTATATTCAAATCAAGGATAAGAGAGGAGTAGAAAACGGAGTCGCTGAGCATCTTTCACGAATCAGAGTCGACGATGACGTACCTATCGACGATTTCCTACCCATAGAAAATGTTTACCAGATGGATGCAATGTTTATCGGTAATGTATGTTTATCAACTGAGGAAGCCTCGATCGATACCACTTCAGCAACATTGATTGACACCTCAAAAGAAAATCACATCAACCCACACAATGATGCAGTGACAATCGAATTAAATATCAAAGTCGCTTGAAACTCCACGAAAAATTAGGAAGATTCTCCCAGAGGTAGAACTTCAGGTCGGGGATGCGTTAAACGCAACCAGATCAGATAGACCATTGTATGCCGATATAGTGAACTATCTTGCCGCCGATGTAGAGCCGGAAATATTTAGCAGATATATTAAAAAGAAAATTATGAGAGAAATATGAAGATGGCATTGGGATGAGCCTTACCTATATAAACAGTGCTCCGACAGTATATACAGACGCTGCATTATAGAAGTTGAAGTACTAGATATTCTATTCCACTTCCATGGATCCGATTATGATGGGCATTTTGCGAGATTCAAGACGGTATCTAAAATTCTTCAAGAAGGTTTTTTGTGGCCCACCATGTTTCGTGATACTCAAACCTATATAGCACAATGTGATTCATGTCAAAGAAGAGGAAAAATCAGCAAAGACACTAAATGAAGCAGAATTTCATACATGGAATGGAAGTGTTTGATTGTTGGGGCATCGATTTTATGGGCCATTTCCCTTCTTCACATGGAAATAAATACATCCTCGTTGTTGTCGACTTGTATCGAAATGGTTAGAAGCAATAACATCCCCAACAAATGATGATGTGGTAGTCATGAAATTATTTAAAAGTATTATTTTTCCTAGATCTGGAGTCCCTCGAGTAGTCATAAGTGATGGAGGTACTCACTTTATCAACACGGTGTTCGAAAAGTTACTAAAGAAACATGGTGTTCACCACTGAGTAGCCACACCTCATCATCCTCAAACCAGTGGCCAAGTAGAAGTTTACAACTGACAAATCAAAGAAATCCTGGAAAAGACGGGTAAGACAAGGAAAGATTGGTCCACAAAGTTGGATAATGCATTATGGACTTACATGACTGCATTTAAGACTCCGTTAGGTACACTCCGCTTTACTTACTCTATGGAAAGGGTTGCCACCTACCAATGGAACTAGAACACAAGGAAGCATGGGCTGTAAAGATGATGAATTTCGATATCAAGCATGTTGCAGAAAGGAGATGGGTACATCTAAATGCGTTAGATGAGATTAGACATCATAATTATGAAAATTCAAAGCTATACAAGGAAAGTACAAAATCTTATCACGATAAAAAGATTAACGCTAGCTATTTCGAGCCAAATGATATGGTGCTTCTATACAACTCTCGATTGACACTTTTCCCTAGGAAATTGCGATCCCAATGGTCAGGTTCCTTTACTGTCAAAGAAGTTAGACCATATGGGGCCATCATCTTGATTATATCTGCAAGAAACGACTTCCTAGTAAATGGACAGAGAGTGAAGCATTACTAGGTGAAAGCAGAAATACCAGATAGCCAAACTATGCGTCTAGTAGTCAATTTCTGATTGATCAAATATAATAGTCAAGCTAACGACTAAAACAAGCGCTGAGTTGGAAGCAACCCACTAGTAAGTTTAGGATTTATTAGTATTTTAATTTTTTCTTCCACTTTATTCAAAAAATTTACGAAATTATTTAGAAATTATTAATAAAATTAAACTAATTAAAATTTTATTGAAAAAAAGAGAGAATAAAATTTTGAAGGTGTCGATCGACCCCACGCCGTGTCTATCGATCGACACCCAATGTCAAGACGCAGACCTTTATTAACTCAACACTTCACCTTCTACCCCAAAAACCCGAAAACACTTCGAAACATTCACCACACGATTTCTCTCTCATTTCTTGGTCGAGTTTAGCGATTAAAAGCCCTAACCCATTAGATTTTTAACTCTCTATCTGTTTATTACACTCCGTCAACCTATCTATAAGGTATGTTTTCGAAATCTCCTATTTTGAGAAAGTTTTAGGGTTGATAGAAGAACTTGATTTATAACCGGTATTAGGCTTGTTTTAGAACAATTTAGGGTGATGGGATGATAGAATAAGGATTATCCACTGCTATTGATGATTATTGCTCGACTATAACTGATTTGGATTTGCAGATTTTGCGAACTAATGTGACACCCATGGTGTCTTGTCGATCGACAGTAGTCGATGTTCTATCGATTCTTCTGATTTTTTGTTTGTTCTTTATGTAGATAGTTGAGGAACGGAGAACTAAGTAATGTTTTGACCGAGCTGGAAGCTCCAGAGAAGCAACACCACATATTCCATTCAAATACCCTTATCCAAAGGAAGAGATCTTTTGATTGAGACAGTGGAACACTATGAGAATCCTCGAGCTGTTGTGGCCGACAGAGCATGCACCCATCGAGAGATATCTGAGGACTGGGATGATTATGACACCTTTTACTACAACGCTTGGAAAGGCGTTACTATTGAGGCCACATGCTTTGTTGATAGGGTAATTGTGAGGAAGCTAGGACTTGAGGCTGACTTGAAGGGTATGTTCAGAGAGTTGGGCATGGGCACTATGGCCACAAAGTCGTACGACCTATATCCTGATCTAGTCAGGCAGTTCATGGCTAGGTTTAGATCGTCCACCAGAGCAAGCGAGTTAAGAGGGCAGATGAGGCCACTCTGACCTTCGTTATCAGAGGTATCAGACACAAGATTTCGATTCTAGACCTCTGCAGCATCTATGTGTTCCAGAACTCAGAGCATTCTTGCTGCAATGTTCCTCCACTTGCTGGGCATGCCGAATTCTGGAGTTTGCTGGCTACTGAGCATTTCTACTCATCAGACACCACTCAGAGCGATATCTGCCACCCGGCCTTACGCTACTTTGTTAAGGCCCTTGCCAACACCCTGTTGTGCAAGATAGAGTGAAATAAGGTGAGGGCGTAGGAGTTGACAATGCTGTACTATGCAGTCAAAGACTTGGTTGAGATCAAGGGTATTTGGGACCAGAGGAGGGTTTTCCGGTCAACCTAGTAGCTGAGTTTTCTAAGCACCTGGTCTTGTTGAAGGACAAGCCATTCATGGGGACCGGTACAAAGAAAGAGTCTGTTGGGATCTTTTTACACCAACTTTCAGACATCTTGGGATCAGTTTGCAGGGGACCGCAGTCATCAGTCAGATATTCTTCGTGGACGAGGTGCACTTGACGAGTGCAAAATGGCTAAAAGAGGGACGTTTCTTGTATTTAGTTGACATTTCAGGGCGATGTCTGATTGAGCTACCTTAGAAGACGGTTATAGAGTTTAACGGAGCATCTCCAGACTCGTGTTCCACCCTAGCACACTCCTCTTGCACAACCCTGCCACAAGACCTTGCGGACGAGTTTTACCAAGAGCACAATCGCTCCAGCCGATTGTGCGCCACCAACTGCTCCTGCTCCTGACTTTAGAACATCCCCGAGTTTCCCATCACGGGCCATGTTTATATTCAGAGCATAGTGTTGGACGCTCTTCAGGCCATCTAGGCCAGAATGTCGAACTGTCGTTGCATGAACAGGGCGAGTGTCAGAGCAAGATCAGCATCACCTGCAGGCCCTTCATGCAGACCAGGAGATGACGAGGATACTGATGAGTATACTGATGAGCAGTAGTCATATATTTCTACTCTTTAGCTACTTTTGTTTTGTTTCATTACTACTTATGCTTGAACTTATTTGTTTTATTTTGCTATGCTTTGAGACTATCTACAATCTTTCCATTAACATGTGTTGAGTGTCTAGCAGTGGTAACTAAGCTGACTGATCTGATGATGTAGACTACGTGACATTTGAAAAAGAGAGTAGATTAATTATGTCTAATCATTATCGATTGACACCAAGTAGGTGGTGGTGATCGACACTCGACACACAGAGGTATGGATTTTCATCTCATAAACTTGCACATTTCTAAATTTTATTTCTCATTTCGCCAAGCTTAGTCTAGATAACATTGGGGAGAGTGTAATTTACGTCTGGGAGAGGTAGTTACTGATAATGTGTTTTGTTTTGAGTTTTAATTTGTCATTTTAAAGTTGTTTTATTAAGTCAAACAGAGTCAGATGGAGACTATGACTTTTTTCTTGGAACAATAACACATAACCACATTCTAGCACCATTTTGCCATCTTCAGGTAGTATTGAATGGAAAATGTCAAGGGGATCAACACACATGTAACACCCACACTTCTGGAGAAATCTGAAGAAACAAAGGCTGACCTCCAACCTAATTGAACTTAATATGCTTTTCTTGGGGCTTGGTATACACTAGATCAGATTCATCCTACAAATTCTGGAAGGTGAAAATTCCGAGTATGTTTGATTCCCTTCGCTCTCTTTTCTTCATCTAATAAAAAGATTGAGATGATTTTCTGAAAGATGCAGAGGGTAGGAAAATTCCTTATGATCCCATTATTCTAATTCAGAAAGGAATGATCACACACTGTGGAAGCGGGGGGTAGGTACATTACCGATGACCCTACTATTCACCTACACTTTGTCAAAGAAAAGATGAACGAGACGGACTGTAGCATCATCATTGATTCATTGGAAATAAAATATTTAGAGAAGAGAGAAATAAGGAAGAAAGATATCAGAAAGGATTACTTGTGGTTCAGATACTTGTCTGAGTAAGAGTTTGTGTGTCTTGTGATCGATACTCCTAAGATAAAGCATGTCCATTTATATGTAAGAAATGAGGCTAGTAGAGGGGTATGGTGGATGGTATCTGTAGATTGTGGTATGGAAGTTTGCTAAGTTGAGACTAAGGACATTGAAATACCTCAGATGTGGATGCAATAAATGTGAAGTGATAATGGTGTTCTAAAGAGCTGGTGAATCTCTGCGTTTTCAAACTATTTCAACAGATGTTTTGCTTGAGGACAAGCAAAGGATAAGTCTGGGGGAATTGATATGTCATGGATTTTACATGTTTTCACCCATGATATAAGTATGTTTTCAGAGTCTTTAATATGTATTTGAAGTTGTTTAGAGTCTTTTCAGGTCTAGGTACTTATTGGACAACATTGGAGCTTTTGGACCATTTTAGAGATTTGAAGAAATTCTTATGAAAACTTTAAGTCGGAGCCTGGTGTTACAATGAGCATCGATCGACACTGACCCATGTGTGTCGATCGACAATCTAGCTGTCGAAGGGTTTAATGATGATTCGAGGAAATTACAAGAATTACACAGAAGTTCTAGGAATTGCACAACAAGTCCCTGGCCGCATGTTAAGCTTATTATTAGGGTTTTTTTATTGTTTTGAAGACAACACTTCTTTTACGCGTCATTTTTCTAGAGGAGAGAAAGCTTGGGGTTGGAGATTGAGATCTGAAAACCTTATGAGAGAAGATCTTGAACTCCTTTTGTTTTCTACTTTGTTTTTCTACTCTTTCTATTTGGTTTTATGCAATTAAGACTATAATTATGCTCTCTATAATTATAGTCTAAGTAGTTCTATTGTTAGATCTAGGGTTCTTCAAGGGCTGTTAATGGTTTGCTTAACTGTATTGTTAGGGAAATTAATAAGTTCTTCTTCTAGTTGTTCTTACTACTAGGATTAAGATTGATCACCTTAAACCTAGATCCTATGATAAGTTGACGCAAGCGAAGGCTTGGTTTACTGCCAGAATTAAGACTAGTATGATCTAATTGACTAGCCACATACGTTTGTTGGTCTAGAAAGTTAGAGAATCTATCATACTTATCCGCTAAAGCTTGTCTAGAAGTAGTATCGCTCGACACTCGTAAGTACCTAAGGATTCATCTACAAAAGTTGGAGTCCTAAGTTTAGATATTTGATGGTCTTGCACACGAAAGTTGATAAACTATAACTTATTGTTTGAGTTCGAGAACTATACTTTAATACATCCCTAATAAGATAATTATTTTGCACTTCTATTACAACTGAGAGTTCACCTAAGTCTAACTTCATCTCATCTTGGTAACATACAACACTTAATCTCTCTGTTTAGTGCTTTATACCATTATTTTTTGGTTTTATTTCGAAGAGAATAATCTATTGTGTAATCTCAGTGTCTCTGTGGATTCAGTCCCTGAGTACTACAACTGATCCTCTTATTTGAGAGAGTAAAGTTTCTCATGGGGTGATTTGAGTGATATCACTACGCCAATAGATCTGTTATTCGTCTTGATACTTTCCAGAGGAACGATTTCGAGCATAAGCATGCATACTTTACACTTGTGGGACAGACACCTTACGATGATCACCCACACATGACCATCCGATGGACAATCTTGAGCGGTTAGAGGATCTAGTTTCTGCTGTCAAAGCCAATGGAGTCCCTGACGACTATTTTCCATAAGCTTTTCAAGTACTCACTTGTTGGAGATGCTTCATATTGACTTAATCAGTTACCACCAGGATCTCTTACATCATGGATTGACATCAAAAACGCCTTTCTACGTAATTTCTTTGATGATGCACGATCTGAAGACTTGAGAAACATAATTGCTACATTCACACACGAACCTGCAAAATCTTTCAGAAGCTCCTAGATCATATTCAAGTCATAACAGAGAGACTTTCCACACCATGGATTCAAGGAGGTACCGCTTCTTAGGACCTTCTTCAGAGGAATCACTTTGGTTTACCATATGGCTCTAGACACTGCTAGTGAGAGAAATTTAAACACTTTGAATCTAGAAGAAGTTGTGAGACTTATTGATAACTTGGCATATAGCAATAGCACCAACAACACTATTTTGAAGATGAAGAAATCGTCTTCTAGCTCGGGCAAGGACAAGATGGATGAAGTTAAGGCCAAGTTGGAAAGTGTTCATAAGCTTCTCAAGAAGCAGATAACCTTTGCAAAAGATGTAGAAGATGTTGATACCTCAAGTGATAAGAGCGAAGAAGAGGTAGCACCAACAACACTAATTTGAAGATGAAGAAATCGTCTTCTAGCTCGGGCAAGGACAAGATGGATGAAGTTAAGGCCAAGTTGGACAGTGTTCATAAGCTTCTCAAGAAGCAGATGACCTTTGCAAAAGATGTAGAAGCTGTTGATACCTCAAGTGATAAGAGCGAAGAAGAGGATGTGAACAACACCAGTGGCACTGATTTTCAGAAGTATGGAAATCAGGGTGGAAACAGAAACTCTTATGGCACTGGTCAAAGGAGTAATTACAACCAAAGTTCACAGTACCAGAGACCCAACAACAACAACATGAGCTATGGAGCTTCTTCATAGAAAAATCCTTCACCAACAACTCAAGAAAGCAAGATAGAAAGCATGATTGATCAAGCTCTTGAGGGCCAGCAGAAGCTGATAGTGGATTTCAATGGGAAGATAAATGTTGTATACACGAACATGAATGACAAGTTCAAAGCTCTCAGCATCCAAGTAAAGAATTTGGAAACTCAAGTGGTTCAGAATAGTGAAGATGTGAGGAGACATGAGGTGTGATTAAAGGAAAAGGAGAGGCTAGACAGAAACACCACGTGAGTGCCATCATAGATGGTGATTTCTGGCAAGTGGTGAAGGAGGAGAAACCAAAGAAGGAGTCTTTCAAGTCGAAAACTCCATGTTCTTCAGCAGTTCGCAATGGTGCCGATTGACACCAACTGTGGAGCACCAATCAACACCCCATACTGAATTCGTAGGATCTTGTGAAACATCAAGCATTGATCGACACCCTACTATGATCGACACCCACCAATGACTTACTGAGTTCGATTACCAAGTATCGATGCAAACCAATTAAATTCTTTAAGACACTCGTCTCAGACATCAACAAAACCAACAATGGACACCAATCAGCAACCCGTAGATGCATCAGAGCCTACGATTGTTGAACAGGCTACAGAGGAGCAGATTTCTAAGAAAAAGAAGAACAAAGTTCATAAGCATCTAAGGATAGAGACTAGTGAGAAAAAGCTGGATTGTTTCACCAAGAGGAAGTTGAGGATCCCAGTGGACATCTCATTCAATGATGTTTATTGGGCCTACAAACTCTGGGTATTTTTCAATGAGAGCAAAGAAACAGAAGAGGATAGTGAGCGTATGTTTCATCAGATCAGAGAGAAGATGAAGCATAGGATTACATTAAAGAAGAAAAGTGACCCTGGGAAATTTGTTGTTCCCTGCATGATTGGAGGTCACAGCTACCCTAATGCACTTTGCGACACAAATTCTTCAATCAGTATTATGCCCACGGTGATGGTTGAGAAGCTGAGTCTGAAGATAGGACATTCTAGTGATTCATTCACTTTTGTGGATTGCTCCATGGTGAATTTAGGAGGGATTTTCAAAACCTTCGGGAACATTGGCAATGCCTTAGCTCCAGTAGATTTTCATGTCATGGATATTCAGATAGACTCAAATTCTTCTCTATTACTTGGAAGAGCCTTCATGGCTAATGTAGGAGTTGTTTTCAACATGAAGACAAACATGTTGTATCTCTCACTCATCAGTGAGACTGATTTCTATGACCATGTACAAGTGGTCAAGGGAAACACGCCCTACATTGAGATATGAAATGATCTAGGATTTATGGCAGTTTGTTATTCTGATTCTAGCTATGAAAATGAAGGTATGGCGTCGATCGACACCCAGCCAATACCATAGATCGACACCCTTGCGGAAAAATTTCGAGAGGCTTTTTCATTTAAAGCCACCATTCCACCTAAAAGAAAAGTCAGTGTAGTAGCACAAGATGAGCATGCAGTATACAAAGATGCAAAGGGCAATGCACATGCTAAGGATGTAAGGATCATTAATGTTTCAAAATAAGACATGGAAGCAATACTTGAGATGACAGATAATTGGGGAGGCTGTTATTTAAGTCTACCAGTGTATGATGAATATTCTGAGATGTCTGGAATTCGTTTGATAGCATCTTATCGGCTACAACCTGCGGTTAACAGGAGAGATCAACTTGAGGAGATGATAGCTGACATTTATACAGCTCAGGAGAGGACGTTTGATTAACTCTACACAAAGATTGATGAAATCTACTACCCTCTCAACAACATCATTGGATGGTTAAGTAAGTATGGAAGAGCTACAACTGAAAGTGGATTACACATATAGCACCATTCAGAGACAGCAAGAGCACAAAACCAAAGGAGAAGAAGCCATCCAAAGCTTTATAGGCCCCTTATTCAGGATTAGCAAAGAAGATGTTAACACTTGTTTTCCAACAAGTACTCTGTTACCTCCATACTCGCCAAAAATCCAAGGAGAACGACTGCACCGAGCATCGACCGACACCTGATCATTGTCGATCGACGAAGCATCACGAGTATTGATCGATACTTTGTTGTGCCGATCGACACTCATACCAGCAAGTAGTTATACCAATTATTCCTTGTTTAAATTAGTATTTATGATTTATCTTCCCACCAATTTTGGGATGTATAACACTGGGGACAGTGTTGTTAAAGTCTGGGGGAGGTATTACTGATATTGTGTTTTATTTTGAGTTTTAGTTTTATGTGTTTTTACTAAGTTTTATAGAGTCAAGAGGGGGATTGTGATCTTTTCAATTTTTACTTATTATCTAACGATTGTCTAACACCATTCTTAAGTTTACTTATTGCAGAGTGTACTGGAAAGAAATACTGAAGTGGAACACCTGCCATTATTATCCACACTTGTTGAGCATGTTCGAAGGAACTGAAGCTGACTTCCAATCTAATCTACTTAATTTACTTGTTTTGGGGCTTGGTATACACTAAATCTTATTCCTCTTGCAAGTCTGGAAGTTAAAAGTTTGTGTGTTTTTGTTTTCTTCTCTCTCTCTCTCTGTCTATTCGGTATCTAGAAAAGAAAAGATTGAGATGATGTCCTGAAATATGGATAGGGGTAGGAAAATTTCATGCAAACCTCTTACAGGACTGTTATATTTTTTGCCCGGGGACAAGCAAAAGAATAAGTTTGCGGGAGTTTCTGGGAGTTGAACAAAAGTCACCAATGTAACTTTTGTTCAAAAAAATTTACCAACTTTCAAAAAAGAAACTTGGTAATCATAAATCAGTCATCACAAACAATTCCATAAATACTTTCTTATACAACAATTTCCTACAATGAGATGAATGCTTGTAGGTAAATGCAACTTAAAGCTAGTTTGTAATACCAATCTGAATCGTGGTTATAAAAAAAAGATGGAAGAATGAAAATGCCAACTTTACAGAGTCAATTACCTTTTCGATCCAGACAACATTTCTTTTGTTAATAGTGCCTCCAAATAAAAAAAAAATGGGAATGCTCTATTCAGGGGAAGGCTATTCACCTTCTCATTAATCCTCATTTTTAATCTTATCTGCTTTTTTTTTTCAAACGACTCTTCACATTTGAATAATATTTTTATTGATGCTCCATTAATCGTTGTCTACTCATTTCCTATAGAATCATCGCCAAAACATACAAAAATTCTATTAGCCTTATAAAATACTTTTATATTAATGTATTTACTTTTCTAAATATAAACCGTAAACAAACTGATTTGTAAATAGCCATTTTTATATAATATACTCGAATGTACTTATTATTACCTCATTTACAAACAGCTCTGATTTTCCATTTTTTGAAGAGTGAAGTTCTGGACTACACTAAACGAATTAAAGGATATTAATTTGAGAGAACAAAAAATGTTATATGAACAGAATAGTCACAAATCTGTATTATTTTTGTTGGTACACCCGACAAACAGTAAGAAATGATGAAGAATTTACACCAAAAAAATTGATGAAGAAGATTAAAACAGTAAAGAGAAGAAAGAGGAAAATAAAATAGAGAGAAAATGAAATGATTGAAATTATATGTAAGATGAAACCGTTTGAAATTTTGCCATGATTTGGAAGTTATGGATGATATGAACGTGATAGTGTTAATCAGAGAAAATTTAGGATGTAAGAAACTAAATGCTCGAATGAATTTTTTAAGCCAATTTTTTAAGGAAAAATTGGAAAATTAGGAGACTCCCAACTAAGATTTGTCCTTCTAAGACTTTGTTTAAATTTTTTGTCTCAATAAGATTTTATTTAGTGTTAATCTAATTATACCCTTTAATTTACTGAAATTTTACATACTTAAAAATTAAAAAAAAAATTGTTATATTGGGAAATATTTGGTTGGTGAATTAAAGCAAAAAAAAAGAGAAGTGAAACCTAACATTATGTTTCGGAGGTCTCTCTTTCGCTTTCTCCTTTATTTACGAAACCTCCTTTTTCTTCCATGGCGATTTCTTTTCTTCTTCTTCTTGACTTTGTTAAGCTCTGTGGCTCCGTATAACTTCTTCTTCTCTGTCTCTTAACCTTTGTTCTTCTTCACGGTGCTTCTTCTTCCAAGGATTTGTTCTTCATCTTCAACTTCTCTCAACTTTGTCGGATTAATTTCATCAAAATCCTTCGATTCCTTACACAACGTATGTGTTTTATCCTCTGGATTCTTAAAACCTTAATTTTTAGTGACTTGATTGTATCTCTTTCAGTTATAATTAGTTCTAGGGTTCGATTAATTTACTCATAGACATCGATTAAGGCATGTGTGACTTGAATTGTATCTATTTTCAATTATAATTTGTTCTGGGAATCGATTAGTCCTTATCGCATCTTCATTGTTGAATTTTATATGTAGAGTGAGTCGCTTTACGATTAGCCTTGTGAAAGAGTGAACTTTCGTGAAGATAGTCTTGTCTCATATAAAATGGGACAAGGTTATTGAGCGATTGATGAAATAGTGTTGTTGATTTTGAAGTTAGAACTAGGTGGAACACATATTCTAGAATAGGAAGACTGTAGATATAAAACCCGCTTTATATTGCTGTCATTGTTTGTCTGATTTATATGATACTTTAACATGTTAATTATTCTGTTTGTAGGTATGTCGAAGGAGTTACCAAAGCGGATTTTTAAGGAGGGTGAGGAGACCCAAGTTTCTCAGATCAATAACAACTGCAGGCTGGTCTACATTATGGAAATGTTGGAGAAATGACTGTCAAAAGAGTTGAAAGAAGTGAAAAAAGATGGGGTTTTTTTCACAGATATTCAAGTTGTATGACAATCATCTGGGGTACTCAGCGAGAGTAATACTCAGCTTCTTCTGTAGGGAGCTGGTGACTTACAAAATGCACGAGCTCTGGTTTGTCTTTGCGAGGAGACCACTCCGATTTTCATTGGTAGAGTTCCACGCAGTAACTATGCTTGAGTGGAATACTAGTCTCTCACTTAAGGAGTTCGATTACTTGGAAGATGATGGTGGTTTCTGGAGCAAAGTGCTTAAGCGTAAAGAGGGAATTTGTATGTTGAACTTGTGGTAGAAGCATAAGGAAGCTGTTAAGAAGTGGAGTAATGATGATCGAATAAGGCTGGTGTATCTTTGCATCATTGTTGGTGTGGTTTGCGCGAGAGATGAGAAGGCCAATATCCCTCTCAAGTACATTAAGGTGGTCATGGATCTTGAGAAGCTTTGAGGGTATCCTTGGGGAGTTGCTGCCTGTGACCTTTTCTGTGAGTCAGTAGCCAAAACACGTGACAAACTGAAGGACAAGAAAATAAGTTACGTGTTAGATGGATTCTCCTACTCCTTGCAGATTTGGACAATAAAAGCAGTACCAAAGATTGGAAAACTTTGTGGGAAAAATTGGACAAAGGTTTTAAGGACGGTCCTAGATGCATAAACTGGATGGGAGCTGCAAAAGTGTCATATGAGGAGATCATTCGATTGGAGAACATCTTTGCAGCAGAGGTAATTATTTATGTTTAAGATGACTTCATCCATTTTGTAATGAGTTTTTCGATCTGACTTTGTTTATCTTTCTTGTGTAGGATGTCATCTATCCATACATATCCTACATGGGAAATATGGTTATAGTTGACCATGCTGATTTTTGCAGAAAAGATGAGGTGGAGAATGATAGAATTAATGTTCTCAAGAGGTTGATAAGGATTAAGCATGACTTCAGTAATCATATTTGGGAGTTGAAGACACTCGAGAAGTTTCATTTGAGTTTGATGACAAAGAAGGTGAGGATGATGAAGTAGTTTGGATGATGAAGAAGCTGAAAGTGAAGAAGACTTTCAAACTCCAAAAGGATCAATGACCATAGGCTCGACAGCTAGAAAGGGAAAGAAGAGGCTCGCGGATTGTGGTATGGAAAAGAGGAATCATAAGGTTCTCTCAGCTACACCTAAACAGGTGTGGTTTAATGAAAATATGAAAGCTTTTGTGGCGCCGTTGTTTCAATAGAATTTCTCTGGAATGGAAGAGAGGCTACAGAAACAAATGGCTGAAAATTTTGAGAAAATGCAGTTTGAGCTTAAAGCTTCACTTAAAGATACAAGCGTTGAAGTTGAGCATGGAGAGCCATCGACTCGCAAGCCATCCTCGAGCAAGCCATCACCGAGGATGTCTAAACGCGTGGTAAAGAAACACTAGTCTTCACCACTTATTTATTGTTTGGTTTGCATGTTTGTTTATGTTAGTGTCATCTATTTATCGGCATTGAATGTGATGTGTTTCATATTGTCTCATTTTGGAAGTGTGCTTGGTTTGTAAGTGTGTGTATTATATTTTCTTGCTTTGGAAGTGTGCTTGGTTTGTAAGTGTGTGTAGTATGTTGTCTCGTTTTGGAAGTGTACTTGGTTTGTAAGTGATTGGTTTGTAAGTGTCTTTGTTTGAAACTTATGTAATGAATGTTAGTCATATATTTGTTATTATACTGTCATTTGATAATCTATCTTGACTTAACAGGATGTGAATTTGAGAGAAGCAGAAGACATCAATTTAGGGATAGGTACCCAAGGCGTGGAAGGGCTTTCTCAGGCGTCGTACGTGCTTGGCTTTGATCCACCGCAAAATAATAAGAACGACCAACCATGTGATTGGTGAACTCCAATGACTACAGTCCGAAAACCAAAAGTTGAACCAATGCAAGAAACTACAACTCCACCATTGAAAAAGTGGGAAAATGGTGTAAAGGCGAGAAACTTGAGCTTAGTGATTCACCATAGAGGAAGATGGTTCTCCAGAGTCCTCACTGTATTATATCTCCGAAGAATCATGGAACAAATTCACTGAATGGTCTATGAATCCAATAACTTTAAGGATTGGTCCTATAGCCTTTAATTTGACCGTTGCTACAAGGATAGTATGTGCTGGAAATTGGATTGGAAACGAGGTATTGCTCTTTTACACTACTTTGATTGGTCATATATTCGTAACACATCTTTGATGCTGCATTGATTTATTCTTTTTGTGAATATTCAGGAAATGGATGCGACCATGTATATATGGCGGGAGAAGACATCTTTGAGGCGTTGGACCCCAAACCGTGTTGCTTTCATGAGCATCATGTTCTGCCTTCAAATCGAGAATGCATACCGTTTGTTTGCGCGTAGCAAAAAGTCATATGAATTGCCCAATTTTCTTCTTGGTTACGGGAGAGGAGAGCTTCCAGCTCATGAGCGGACTGATAAGGTTTGGGGTGTCGATGTTGACGTCTCTAGTTTCCTCTATTTGTAAATGGTAAAAATCTTTGGGTCCTCTACATGTCTCTATTTACATCTCTGTATTTACAAATTTAGTAATGTTTTACACAGGTAATCACAGGATTTCAATCTGCATCAACATCATTGAAAAGAAAGTGGAAGTCTTTGATTGCTGTCAGGGAAAAAATAGGCAATACGTAGAGAAGTTTGCTATTATGATTCCTAGGATAGTGAAGGCTGTTGCGCCACCTGAAAACAAGAAGCAACTACTCCTGGAAAAATATTCTATCGTAAAAGGTACCTATGAAGTCCAGATTGAACAAGTCTTGTTGTGATTGCGAGGCTTACGCACTCAAACACTTGGAATGCCACTTGTTTGGTCTAGACCTCAGTTTAGTGGATGACGAAATCATCATGGGTTGCCGACAGAAGACTGCTCTGGATATATGGGAGGCTGCACAAGATCCCATTTTCGTTCAGCTTATGGCACAATATATGCCTTCTGAGGATGAGTTGTCTGATGTTTATGACATCAAAGAAGACTGATGTGTCTACTTTGAGGTTTCTAGGAATTATATAACTAAAACTCTTGTTTGGGGTTTCTAGGAATTATGTAACTAAAACTCCATTTTGATGTTTAATTTTTGTAGTAACTGTGACAAATCGAATTGTTACTACATGCTAAACCACTAATGAACTTGTTACTACATCCTAAACTACTAATAAAATCGATACTACACTCTAAACCCTATAGAAGACATTTGACAAACCCTAAACAAACCCTAACAAACCCTAAACAAACTCTAACTAAACCCTATATCGTGTAGAAGACATTTGACAAACCCTAATGAAACCTTAACTAAACCCTAAACGAACCCTAACTAAACCCTATACATAAGAATCTTAGACTTTAAACTCTTATCATTTGTAATGAAAATGATAAGAGTTCAGAGGATTCAAAGAGAATGTACAAACGTTTAGCATTAGGTTGTACTCAATTATTTGTGTATTTTTATTGATCTGTCTTTGGTAGAATACATGTTATATGTTATAAAACAGCGTCGTTTTCTGAAATATTTTTAACCTAATCATTTTTCTTCCTCATTCTTTCATGACAGAGAGAAAACCAGGGGGTAAAAACTTGGAGATCGATTCAATCATGTCTTCTGTCAATTCTTCGGCTGATTCAAGAGCTCGACTCCTCAAACAACGTGAAATTCCAACAAAATGCAAATGCGGTGAAGCGGTGGTTCTTTTCACTTCAAAAACATTCAGAAATCCAGGAAGATCATCTCATTGTTGGCCAATGGGATTTGAGGAGGTTAGTCCCCTTATAATTTAACCAAGTCTTCGTTTGAATTTAAATGTATGTTGGATTTTAATGATGAAAGACAAAAACCACTTGTTCAAATGGAATGATAAGTCGGTTCTTGAAGAAATTGAAGACTTCCAGGGAGTGGTTGACGTGCTGTTCATTGACAATTCCCAGTTGAAAAGTTCAGTGACAGCTTGTGAGGCCATGCTGAAACGCCATGAGAGTTGATTTGAAGAGATGGAAAATACAATTGCACGTTGTCAAGAGAAGACCATCGAATGCATTAGCGAATTAAGGATCATAAAATTCTTGTTTGTGTGTTCTTTGGTGATGGTCTTCATGTACCTTATCTATACATGATGGTTTGACGAATTAGGGCTCATAATTTGGTGTTCTGTTTTTCAAATAAGTGTAAGACTGTTTCTTGGTGATTGTCGACTTCAACCAAAAGTATTGCAAATTACCAAAATTGTCAAACCAATATCGATTTGTCTCATGGATGTTGCAAATACCAAATTGTCAAATAGGTTCTTGAACACAAAATACCAAAAGAGTAGAAAAAAAAAGAACAAAGAACACACACAACAAACTAAATAGGCATATCACAAGTTCCTCTCTTGTGTCCTTCAATACCACACCGGTTGCAATTGTGCTTTTTATTCTTTCTTTATCCTTGAGAAGATCTTATCTTGTCTTCTACTGTTTCATACCTTCTCTTTACTGGTCTACCAGCACTCTTTCTTGTTTCTGGTGGTAAAACCTTCGCAAATTTAACCTCAGCTGGGACATTCCATTTAGAGTCTAGAACTGGTATGGGATTAATACTTTCCGCATATGCCGCTCTCCGCGTTGCAGTGGTGTATAAGCCATCAGTAAATTTTTGTACTTCCATACCTGTGTCAAAAAAACAGAGATCAAATAATGTCTATATTCTACATAGTTGCGAAAATAAATAGGTCCCAAGATCATATTTTTACACTTCCATACCTCGTGAATATATTGCAGGAATGGTGTGTCTGCAAGGTATTTTTCCTAAATCGAATTTCCCACATGTGCATGTTCTGTTTTCCAAATCAACATGACAACCATATTTGTTTTCTTTAACAATTGATCTGAAATTGTCAACCTTTTACACCTGAATTCCTTTTGCCTTCACAATTCTCCTATCAATTTGTTTCCTCCACCTTAACGGTTAAAGGATCAAGCTGCTTTGTGCTTAACATTCAACGCTCGTAGAACCATCGTGTCAACATTTCTCTTATACTATCGAGCAAATGAATAACTGGAAATTCTCTAGGCGATCTCAGAACTGAATTTATCGACTCTACAGGGTTATTGGTCCTAATGTCGTACCTGTATCAAGGGAAGAGAGAACAAGCCCATTTTCTCACATCAGCCTCCTGCAAATATCTTCCAAGCGAATGACACATATCACAATTTCTGTGAAACGTTCCTGAAACTCAGTGAACCTATATGCCCGTGAAGCTTTTTCAACCAAGCCAGGCAACCCCTTTGTCTTGAAAAATTTAACAACATTGGCCAACAAGTGGTGAATTCAAATTCCATGTGATTATTGAGGGTAGACAGTACGAATCGCTTTAGCAATTGACAAATTTCTATCTAACACAAAAGCTAAGCTTTTACTATCAGCAATAATAGCATTCAATAGTCTGAAAAACCATTCCCATGAAACATCATTCTCTGAATCAACAACTCCAAATGCAATGGGATACATATTAGAGTTTTCATCTACAGCTGTAGCTACGAGTAGAACTCCTTTGTATTTATTTTTCAGAAAAGGTCCAGTAACAACAACCACCCTACGAATGGCATTGTAGAATCCTCTAAATGATTGCCCAAACGACAAAAATAGATACATGAATCTCCCATCCTTACCAGTTTTATAGTGAGTATGCGTACCAGGGTTAGCTGCTTTGATCATATGCAAATATTTTGGTATTTTTGCATAGGGAAAATTCAATAAAAATACCCCAAAAGGTTTTTAGTACCCAAAATTTTTCGCTCGCCGGTTTAATACCCCAACTAATTATTTTGCTCATTATAATATAAAAACTTTTAAAAGTTTGCCCATTTTAATACTCAAACTTTATTTATTTTAATTAAAAATACTAATAAGTTTCAAAAAAAATTAAAAAAATCTCTAAAATCTAAGAGAAAATATGAAAAAAATTCTAATTTAATTTTAATATTTAGGAAAGAAGGTAAATAAATTAAAGAGAAAAAAATAAAAGTTTTAAAACCTAATTTTGAATGTAAAAAAATTAATTTTGTTTTCTATTTCAAAAAATAAACTAAATTCAATATTTTAAAATTGAAAATTTTATTACAAAGTTTAAGATTAGAAAAAATTTAGTTACTTTTATTTTTCAAACATACAATAAAATTAGAATTTTTTGAGTTTTTTGTAAATTTTAGAGATTTTTAAGTTTCATTTGAAATTTATTAGTACTTTAACTAATATAAACAAAGTTTTGGTATTATAATGGGCAGACTTTTAAAAACTTTGTATATTATAATGAACAAAATAATTAGTTGGGTATTAAATCGGATAGCAAAAAAGTTTGGGTATTAAAAAGCTTAATGAAATTTAGTTGGGGTATTTTTATGAAATTTCCCTTTTGCATAACTGTGATCTGGTAAACCGATGTTATATAAAAGTCCTAATTGTTCTTGCCGAAGCTGTTTTTCTAAATTTGCTTTTCTTCGAAGGAGCACATGAATGTTTTACCACACACTTGTTGATCATGAAATATGTAGAACCATCTGCACATTCCGCACGCACAATCTAGTTGCACATCGAATCTTTACATCGAATGTACCACCATTTTTACGTGGATTTGATAACACGGTAATCGAAATTATTCTTCATCACAAAAATTTCCATTGTTGCCTTGATAACACCTTTACTTCTGAAAATTTGATCCTTCTTCACGAAATCTGTTCTACAAGATCGGCCATCCTTTTCACTATCTTCATTGTTTTCACTCATTAAACAAGCATCACCTGCACCATCCTTAGCGACATGATCCTTCATGTTATCAGAAGATTCCTTTGAAGGTTTGACAAATTTTGCTCGATTTATTTCAGGAACTTCATAATCATTAACATTACTTGAATCACACGGCTCCTTATTCAATTTGATATTGGCTTCTTCTATTTGATTTACACCAGTACGAGAGAACGTGACACACAAGGTTGTAAACGAACCCTTCTTCGCGTAGCCCTAAAATTAGATACTTGTCGATTATTGCTGATAATAATGGAAGGATCCCCGCTTTGATTCACCATCTCATAACTGAAATCAGCATTGACGACATTATTGTCCACCCCATAATCCTTACACACCATGATCTTGAGCTGCTCTAACATAGTAGTAGTTTCTAATGCCGCCAATCGGCTACACCTTTCTCTGTCGACCACAAAACTCCACTGGTCACTCCAACTAGACATCCTTACACCAGATTTAACATAGATTAGAACCATGTTCTACTGCTAGAGAGAAGAGGTGGTCTGGTTGATGAAAAAGAGAGACACAAAGCGAAAGAGAGAAGGATCGTGGGAAGAGAAAAATGTGGAGATAAGATATCACGAGAGATTTAGGGTAGATTTAGTGTAAATTTAGGAAATATAATAACTAGAGCATGGAAGTATCCATATTTTTGTGATTTAGTGTAAATTCGGTTATAATATGTATCCTACTTCACGCAGAACACTGTAGAGTGGGTGTAATGTTTATTTTTCCACAGGCGTAACCTAGAATAAAAGGCAGAACATGTTATGATACATAAACAAGAAAAGTTATATCGTACAGTCTTGGTTATAAGTTGTAATCAAGCTACAGGTAAACTAACGACATCTTGCTAGAATATAACCTAACGAATTATATCTTAGACAGATTGTAGAAGAAAGTTTTGTTTGCATTTTATAATCAGGCTACATCTATGTATAATGCTTTGTATGTGGTATTCTAGACTAAGTAGATGGCCAAAAGCCCTAATTAGGAAAAAAATATGATTCCACTATTTTTCTTAAAAAATATTAAACATACAAATAGTCATACATATGTTTCCAATAGTTTTCATATTTTTATATTCTTAAAATTTAATTTACTATTTTTGCCATCACATAAGGTAAAACATGTCTAAAATGATCAAAATATCAAAAATCCTAGTAGGACAAATAAAAGTTGAAGGTGTCCCATTTTTCTAATTTTCCCATTTTTTAAACAATTGTTGTTTTTAGTTATCTAAATTGTTCCTCTTTTTAAGCATTTGTGATTCTGGCAGTTACCTCTGAACATGGGAATTAGATAATTTGACAAATTAAAACTATTTGGATATTTGGAATTACAGAAAATTGAGTTCTACGTAAAGGCTTTTTCAACTGTTTCTTTCTAATTTGTAAAAATAAATTATGTGTCAAATTTTGATTGGATATGTGACTTGTGCTTTAGTATATAAGGGATTATGGAGCTTAATGATGAGGAAACTTGTAGATGTTGAAGAAATCAGAAGTCAGAGTCGAAATCAAGAAGTATCGATCGACACTGACCCTTGAGTGCCACTCAATACTCGTGCGCATAGAAGGGCAGACTTAAAGTCAAGACCGACTTATCCCCAGAAGATCCACATATTTACAAGATTGCCCCTAGCCGACTTATACCTAGTGTTTATGTGTTTTGCAATTTTTTTGGGGAAACACACCACCGAAAACCACCGACAAACTATTCCAGCATTATTAAAAGCTTTTTAGTTATTTGTTTCGAGATAAAAGCAAGACTCCTTCAGAGATTTTAATTGGAACTCCAGTTCTTTTACTTTGTTTATCTATGCATTATATTCAGATTATAGTTATGTTTTGCTCAATCATGTCTGAGTAGTTTATATTGTTAGATTTATGGTTTATATGAATTGTTGAGATATAGAAATGCTAGGGTGCTTTTTAGGATCCTTTACCAGAATTGAACTTATTGCTTCTGTTATAGAGTAGCTAACTAGAACCCTGAACCTAAGATACTGATAACTACGACAGTAGGTTCATACCTGATTTTAATTCTGCTGCGCAAGGTTGTTAGATACATGCGAGAGCTAGTCTAGAATAACTAAGTGAAGATATCGATTAGGACGTTAATGCTTGCCTAAGGAAGTATCAATCGACACTCATCCCACAGTATCGATCGACGCTCACTCCTTATTCGCATCCGACAACTAGAAAAAAGACTTATTCATCTGATTAGACTCAAAATGAGAGGTGGATATCTTACTTTTGCATTCAATTTCTATGATGGTTTATCACACATCCTTAACATATATACATAATAATTTTATTTCGGAAACTCTGAGTCTTGCTATTGTATCATATCGTTTACAAACCAATTACTTATTTGTTAACTACTATACTGCTTTATAATTTACTACATAATTAATCTTAATATCTCTAGTCTATTGTGTCCCCACGCTTCTGTGGATTCGATCCCCAAGTAATACAACTGAACCTCTTATTTGAGAGAGAAATTTTCTGTAAGATAATTTGAGCATATATCACATAGCTCGAATGCCTCTCATCAACTAGGCAAGGGATACATGATCAAAAATCCAACACCATTTCATCTCTGCTAGATCGCAGTCACCGATACCGGAACATGCCCATATCGATAATTAATTATGTTTATCTATTTGCACATATCAATATATTGCATCAGATAAAATAGACTTACATCGGAATTTTCAACCTTAAATGGTCTAAAGTTTGAATTTTATTTCACCTAACGATTCGTAGTTTATATATTCGCCTCACATTTTCTATAAGATTAAATCTTGTCGAAATCCATTTTCATTTAGAGGTTCAAAATCTTATAGATATTCACTTCACAGCCTCAGCAGCTTGAACTCTCATTGAACTTTATTTTCAGCTTTAAACAGCTCGAACTCTTAGTGAGTTTTACCATGCGGTCTCGAACGACCCAAGCTCTCATCGACCTTCACCTCATTAACTCAAAGTTGCCTCAAAGCCCTGATCAAGCTTTACGAAAACCTCCACAGTTCACTCTGTTCTAAGAAGAGCACTCATAGTTCGAAGTATACGCCTGAGCTAGTACACACGGCCTCATTGTAACTATTTTGTATCAACAAAGCAGTTCAGTTTTGTTAAAATTAAATCGAGTAACTCCTTCACAATACAACGGTCAACTGTTAGATAAATCCCATGGGGTTCAAACAATCGAGTATACGAGCACAAAAAACTATGTCTGGCCAGACTCACATCAATAGCTCATAAACAAAATAAAATCAATAAAACTATTCTTCATATAAATCAATCTACCATGATAGATCAAAGTAACTCTCCATATTGCTCAGGATAAGCAACTTTGTTGACGAGCTCGCCCATACTTGTAATACCACGAGCTCGATCCAATCCAATTCTCTATTTTTCTTGCGTCATTTCAAACAGACTACACCAAAGTCTTGTCCCAACCCACAAACATAAATGAAGCTAATCACTGAATGATCAGACGATCCTTAAACGACTCGATGCAATGCATCTAATAACTTAGATCAAACTCATATTTCAATCATGAATGAACCAAGGTTGAACGCTCAGTGCTATTTCTCTTACACAATCTCGCTATCAAACGGAAAACAGCTTTGGAAAATCTCTAAAAGGGAAAATTGAATTTATCTCAATTGTTAGAAAGCTTTTCCGTTCTCCAACATTGTCACCTCACTTTATGAACTGGGGGGCAACTGTTGGACAATGGTGTGACACCAAATCTCATGTATTTACTGGAGTGGGTTCTTAGCCTAGATTAAGTCTAATGAGTTTGTAACGCCCCGACTTCCCATGACTAATGGGCCTTCTTCGCCCACTAACACGGCCTGTGACCTATTTTGTGCGTTGAATGGTGCGTTTATTTTTCAAATCCTCGAAATCCTTGTTTAGTGAGCCTGCAATCACCACATGATATTTTCTCGTGCTTTGGCCTCACTCACACATTATTGTGTATCACTTCCCGATAGGTCATCCATCATTCCACTACTCAAGCTTAAGCACACTTAACTCTACAAAAATTTTTGGGTGTGTTACAGAATATGTGAACTGTGGTGAAATAGGGAGCCAAATAAATTATATTAAACCTTTCAACATATACCACGAACCATGATGTTATAATTTACCCCCTTTTACAGAATAAAACTTCCTTGTTGTGCCCTACGATCGTTACCCATGTTAGTGTGAACCCACGTATGAGTGTACACTCGTCTGGGTCTGGCTTTGATACCACTTGTACCGGCTCGACCGTCCACTGCTAATGGGCCTCTCACGCTCACTCACTTGGCATACGGGTTCTATTTGTGTGACGGACGGTACGTTAATTATTTTAAAGGCTCAAAATTCTTGTTTACTGACCTTGTAATCAGCACATGACATTTCCTGGTGCTTTAGTCTCACTCACACGATATCGCAAATCACCTTCCAATAGTCATCCATTCTTCTACTACTCCAAATAAAGCACACTTAACTCTAAAATTATTTCTGGATGTGTGATCGAAAAGATAATTGAACTTTGGTGAAATAGGTAGCTAAATTAATTCTAAACTTTTTAACATATTTTACAAACTAAGATATTACGGTGTTAATTGCCAATCCCCTAGAATCTCGGAGTCGAAGCTGAGAATATGGAGAAACGTGCAACCACAACCAAACGGAGGAAATGGTCCTATAAAAGGACAAGAAAGCTATAGCTTCAACGTGAAACATTTTTGGGCTTAGAGGAGCTCGAACTCTTAAAGACCATAAATCACAAATACTTTATCCATTAAGACGGCTCAAACGATAAATGGAGTACATGTCATCCTTCATGTTCCTCTATCAATCCAACATGTCTCTCCACTTCTGAACAAACGAGAGCTTAGGCTCGAGACCTCAAAAGACACGCCTTTTGCCTTGATTATTATTATGGAAATTGCATTCCACGAGCTTCACAAGGACAATCTCTTTTCGTTGCTTTGATGAATGGAATTAAGTTTCATTATTAACAAAATATAGTGTTCTTCATATTAAGTTTTATCCAACGAGATCACATTAGCCAGTCCAAGTCCTTCGAGCTAACTCTACTTGTTTGTATCGAGTTCTGTCGGGCGTTCAGGGTTGACGGAACACGTCGATGAGTCCTTTCAAAGACGATTAAACAGGATGAACTTGATTTCTTGGTAGTATAAAAGGAATTGTTTTCTTTATTTAGTAAGTCGGAAAAGTGAATACAAGGTAGTCCAGATTTAAAAATAATGGAAACCCTAGTTCTAGCCGCCTTGCTCTTGTTCTCTCCCCTTCCTATATGGCACTTCGCCTCCTTTTATAGGCTGTTGGTCGTTGATGCCCTAAGCCGGTTCTCACCTGGGCCTTGGCCGAAATGGGCTTCGACCAAAACGATCGGGCTACTGGTCGTTTTGCTCTTTCGTTGATTGGACAGCCGACTAAAACTACGCTGTTTTGGCGTTTGTAATCCGGGCCTGTTGTTATTTGGGACTTCGAAGGTGGGTGCAACCTATCTCCTAAATTAAGCCCCCTTCCCCCAGTTTGCTTGTGATTGTTACGGACGATCCGAGTGAATTTACTCGTCTGGTTCAGGAATAACAGGCTGGATTGTAGCCGTTTCCTTGCTGAGTCAGGTTGCACGTCATTTAGTCGTTTTGCTAGTCCCGCCGTAACATTTTGATGACCCCTTTTTGACTTGTTTCGAACCAAATTTTTGAGTTCCACAGCTCGGCCGGGAAAACGAATCGTCACGAGAAAATTGGGCTTTTTGGGGGCGGGAAGGCGAAGCGTCTCAAGTAAATTGGGCCTTCGACGATTCCACATGCCCAATTAGGCCCTTTCTAGACCTAATCATTTTGCTTTGGGAATGCGTGCCTTTCCTCCTTAAATAAGCGTCCAATTCTGTTGTTTCCTCATTCTTCTCTTCTAGCACATGTATTCTCTCACCTCCTTCTCTCTACTTTCTCTCTCTTAGTTATTGTAGAATATATACGTTTTTCATACGTTATGTCACCGAGAAAAGGATCCGACCGCCGGCTGTCTCGCACGGAAAAAGGCAAAGACGTTGCAGTCAATTCGAGCCTGGCGAGGGACGCGACGACGAATGAAGTGCTTGGCGACTTTGGGTTGGTCCATCGTGATGCCTTGAAAGATAGGGGCAACCTAAACTCCCCCCCCCACATAGGACCTTGGTTTATGTCGACATGGAAAAGCGACTAGTAGACAAGGAGGGAAGTTCCTCTTCCGACCGTTCTAGTGACAGTAGCTCCTCGTCCTTGTCTCGGGGAAAAAGGTACTCATCTAGCTTTGACGAAGCGGAGGATGCGGCCAATCGACGAGTTGATGACTTCGTGCCGATTCTCTTTTACATGATAGCGGATATGTAGAAGAATTGCCTCAGCTCGATCCTGCTTTGGGGCGTTCTCCGGCCCTGGTCGGCCAAGTTTGGCAGAACATATGGGGGACCGAGTCCACTGTGGGAAGCGTCAAGAAATTTCTGAACAACATCGACGCGAAAAACCTAATGTTCCACATCCCGACGAATGACGAAAGACCTTGGTTGCCGCCGAAGGGATATCAGTGTTTGTACGAGGCCTACTTCGAGAAGGACGCATTGGTGCGATTTCCTATTCCACGACTGTTCACTTCTTATGTTTTTTGTCGAAAGATCGCTCTCTCGCAGCTTGGGATGGGCGGGTATCGTCTAGTCGTTGCTCTGATGGTTTTGGCCACGGAGATTGGGATGCCCAATCTCAGTGCCAGTCTGAAGAAGAAGAAGTCGGCGAGCCTCATGGGTGTCATCGAAATCATGGGCTTGGATGGGTCCGAGAATCTT
This sequence comes from Moricandia arvensis, assembly GCA_905132765.1. Lineage (NCBI taxonomy): Eukaryota > Viridiplantae > Streptophyta > Magnoliopsida > Brassicales > Brassicaceae > Moricandia > Moricandia arvensis. Next base: position 105,167 of record CAJHQP010000400.1, on the reverse strand, counting down.
GCGTTGGGAACTTGTCAAGAGTTAGCCTATCCTACAGCTTCGGAGATCGACCGGGTAACGGCGGATAGCGTTGCCTTGGTCTCGGGATGATTTGTCTGATTCCCCTATTAGAGAGAAAGGGTATGCGGATAGATTGGGGGGGGTGATGTCCAAGCTGTTGACTCGGGGGACGCGGTTGATGAGGACCCGGTCGAACCACTGAAGAAGAAAAAGAAGAAAAGCGCAAAGGGGTCCGCTGAGATTCGGCCAGACGGCGGTGGCGAGAGCACTCCAGGTGCGGTCGACAGCCGAGACGGCGATGGCAGCGAGCTTGTCATCGCTGCTGATGAATTAGCAGATGATCCGTCGTCAGCCCGCCAGGAAGATGTTTCTGCGCACGTGGCGGGCAAGCGAAAGAAGAAAAAGAAAAGCAAGGGAGTCGTTTCCGGTTCCCTTGACAAGGTTCCATCTTTTCCCGTAGACCCGCTTTATCAGGCTATTGAGTCGGCTTCCCAAGCTATCACCTTAAACCCGAGGATCTTGTTCGAGGATAAGGTGTCCTTTTCGTGTGAGTCGCACATCCCACTAGTGAGCAACGGCCCTCAATGCGCGTAAATGATTCGCCAAATCAAGGGCGGAGCTTACGGGTTGCTCGCAACCGAATACTTGATGTTTAAGGAGGCTTATGTGGATGCGGCTCACCATCGTATGCTGGTAAGTGTCTATTTCCTCAATATGTTTATCCTTCTCGGTCTTATGTGCCTTTCTTCTGAACTGACTGACTTATTTTGCAGGCCGACGGCAGCATGAAATTCATTGTCGGTCTCTACGACAAGGAGCTCAAGGCAACGCAGGCTCAGCTGGAAGAGGCCAGAGAGAAGTTCGCGGCAAAGAATTCTCGCATTGCCTCCCTCAAGGAAAAAATGAAGAATGACGCTGAGAAGGCCATGCTCGAGAAAGACGAGGCGGTTAGCCGAATCGAGCAGGAGAAGGAGGAAATCGCCCGTCGTCTTTCTTCTGAACAAAAAAGGTCTGAAGGCCTTGAACGTGAGCTCGAGCTGATGAAGCTGGCGGCTGAGGAGTTCAAACGAGAGAGTGCCTCTTTCGAAAGGGCGAAAGCCGAATTGGAGAGGGAAAAATAGGCGTTGGCTCGAACACTCGTAAAGGAAACTCGACGGCTGAAGGATTCGCGTTCCTACGAGTTTACGCAGGAAAGGGTGAGGGTCGAGGCGGCAATAATCGCTAAGTGCAACCGCTGTTTTAGCAGAATCCGTGAGTACGAACAGCGTCACGATGAGTACGACACGGCGAGGTGCCCTTACAGCCAAGCCTTTGGGACTCGGAAGTGTCTCCAAATGCTAAAGGAGGATGGAGAGGGGATCTCTCAAGGGTCAATCAACTTCTTTCACACTCAGGAAAAGGAGCTCGAAGAGCAGGCGTCTCTGTTGGAAGTCGGAAGCATTTTTGAAGCCGACCTCTCCCTTTCTCTCTTGGTCCTGGAATCCCGGTTTTTCGACGTGAACCTGGTCGGAATCGACACATTCGAGTCAAACATGGACCTAATCGATATGAGCCTCGCAGCGGGCCTGCAAACTCACCGTCCTTCTGCTGAGGACACTTCGAATGCGAGCCGGGCTGCAGAAGAGAACGAAGAGGAAGATGACCCGGGTCTTGACGAGTCGAACGAGGATGATCGGGGATTGATTGAGAGCAACAAGACCAGACCCTTGACTGCTGAGGAGTATACTGAAATCAGGCTTGAGAGTGAACCTTTGCCTGAGCCAACTCCTAACATCCTGGTGAGGACGTCCAAGCATTCCGAGGTTGCGGGAGGCGGAGAGGACGGTGATAGAGCCAACGAGCAATGTCCCCTTTAATTTTGTGCCTTAGTGTATTTTGTTTGGTCCTTTGAGGCCTCTAACTTGTTGTAATACATTTGATAAGTTGATGTTTGGGTTTTTGAACTCCCGCGTATGATCAAGCTTTCGTTTTTCCCAATATCTTTCTCCTTAGTTGAGCTCAACTCGCAATGTTTCGCCTAGCCGCTTACGGACTGATAAGAGCGCGCTGGGTATAAGTTTAATCGCCTTCCTGTAGATTGTAAGATTCTCTTCGTAGTATACCTGTTTGGTCGATTTTTTGACCGAATTCAACAAATTTTCAGTTGACCATTCGATCAAAATTCAGTAAGTCGCTTCTGCGAACTTATAATGTTTCGATGTGTCAACTATTCCCCGTAGTAACTCTGTTCGGCCGTTTAACGGCAAAGTCTTAACAGGTGGTTCTTACAGGAGGAATAAAGGTATCCGTTTTGCATTAAAGTAACATTACAAAGTTTTCGGTTGGCCGGACCACATTGAAAGTTATTAATGAAAACGGAAATTATTTATTCGGTCGATTTATCGTCGACACACTTCTTTTTTCGGGCACGTGTCTGATCAGGACATGTCCGACTATTAAGTGTGAGTGCCAGTACGTGTTCTGGAGCTTAGCGTATTAACGCGTCGCTTGGCCGTAGGCATCAGAGGTAGAAGGGACGATAGACTTTTTACTCATTCGTCTTGTTGCAAGAACTCTTCTAATTGGAAGAGTGTATATTTTTTTGAGGTATAGCTGAATCCGGTGAGGGCTGCCTACGTACCCCGAGTAGGGATCAAGCCATTCGTAGTTCGGTCGAGCCGAGTAAAAGTGACTCGTTGAGTGCATTTACTCGGGTGTTTTTTGTGGGTAAAAGTGACTCGTTGAATGCATTTACTCGCTTGATGAGTAAAAGTGACTCGTTGAGTGCATTTACTCGCTGAGTGCGTTTGTTCGGGTTAGTAATGGTATCGTTACAGGTGCATGGATTTTTATGCTCGCGGGAGAGGTTCACCGGTGGAGGTCTCGAGTCGGTATACTGTGGGCTGAATGACTTTAATGATTTTGTATGGTCCTTCCCAGTTGGCTCCAAGCTTCCCTGCTTTCCCTTCCTCGGTGTTTTGAAATACTTTGCGCAAGACGAGATCGTCCAACTCAAGGGGACGTGACCAAACCTTCTTGTTATAATAGAGTTCGATTTGATGCCGCTATTTTTGGATTCGTAACAGGGCTTGATCCCGCTTTTCCTCGATATTATCCAATGCATCAAGTAGCATATCACGATTAAGCGCATCGTTTTGGGTCATCGCGGAACGGCATAGACTGGTGACATTGACTTTGGCCGGAGCCATTGCTTCGATCCCATGAGAGAGCGAGAACGGGGTTGACTTAGTCACGCCCCTCGGCGTTGTTTGGTGCGACCAAAGGACTCCGTCTAATTCGTCGGCCCAGCATCCTTTCTTCAGATCGAGGCGTTTCTTAATCCCATCGATGATCGTCTTGTTGGATGCTTCTGCCTGTCAGTTACTCTGCGGATAGCGCGGGTGGACATATTGAGATGGATTCGCCACTTGACGCAGAATTCTTAGAAGATGTGGGAGATAAATTGGGGTCCGTTGTCGGTGATTATCTTGTAAGGGAGCCCGTGTCAGCAGATGTTATTCTTCCAAACAAATTTTTGAACCTCTTGGTCGGTAATACTGGCGAAGGCTTCAGCTTCAATCCATTTGGTGAAGTAATCGGTTAGGACGAGCACGAACCGCTTCTGTCGGGAGGTCGGTAATGGTCCAACGATATCCATCCCCCATCTCATGAACGGGTAAGGAGCTGTCATGGTTCGCAGCGATTCGGGCAGGCAATGTATCATCGATGCGTGCCGTTGACACTTATCGCACTTTTGGGCATAGATTTTGCAGTAGGTATTCAAGATTGGCCAGTAGAAACCGAGGTGTTTGATTTTTAGAGCCAGTGCTCGCCCCTCCCCCCCCCCCCAAATGGTTCCCGACAGCGCAATCGTGTGTCTCCGCCATCACTAATCTCGTTTCTTCGCCGGTAATGCACCTAAGTAGTACTCGGGTAGAGGTTAACTTGTGGAGGTGCCCATCGGTCAAAACGTATCTAGCACTTTTTGCTTTAAGTCGCCGGGCGGCCCATTTTTTTGACGGTAATGTAACGTACTCGAGATACTCGATGATTTTGTGTCGCTAATCCGGCATGTCGGAAGGCAAAGTGTCGCTGGGTGTTGTGATTACAGCGACTGAGGCGATTGGTAAGAGTTTTTCATTTTAGGGCGATGCTTGGTGTCTTGATTCTGTGAATTGGGATTGTCCTTTTGACTTGGTTGCGGAGTCAACTTCCCAACGCGGCCAGTGCATCGGCGCACACGTTTTCTCCTCGAGGAACCTTTGTGAGTTTGAAGAACTCAAAGTCTTTGACGAGGTTCTGAACGAGTTTAAGATAGGCGTCCATGCGTTCGTCTCGGGCGTTGTAGTCGCCGCTGAATTGACTTGTTACCATCTGGGAATCGCAAAAGGCGCTTAGCCATTTTGCTCGGCTTCGTTTTTGGAGGCGGCAAAGCCGAAGCTAAACGACTGGCGGATCAATACGCCAGTCGGCGATTGCAGTTGAACCCCCGCGCCTAATCTTTTGTTCGTAGAAGATCCATCGACATGGAGGATCCATTTTTGGGCCGTCTTGGAAAGGTCCTTCTCTAGTTCAGGGGATAGCTCGATCAAGAAGTCCGCTAAAACTTGTGATTTGGCCGTTGTTCAATTCTTATAGATGATGTCATGCTCGCTGAGTTCAATCGCCCATTTCGACAGTCGTCCGGATTGGTTGGTGTTTTGCATCACTGTGCGCAGAGGCTGGTTGCTTAAAACTTCTATGGTATGGGATTGGAAATACGGACGTAGCTTTCTTGCGGATATGACGACGGCAAGGGCCATCTTTTCGAGAGTTGGATACCGCGTTTCCAGATCAGTCATTCGCTTACTCGTGTAGAATATTGGTCGCTCCTTGCTACAATCCTCTCTGATGAGGACACTACTGACTGCCATCTTGGAGACTGCGATGTACAAGGATAGTGTATCGCCTTCTCCCAGCTTGGATAAGACTGGAGGAGTTGTGAGATATCGTTTTAGCTGAGTGAAGGCCTCCTTGGAATTTTCGTCCCACATGAACTTCTTGTTTCCTCGTAGCAGCTCATAGAACGGGGGGCACTTGTCTGTGGAATGGGAGATGAATCGGTTGAGCGCCGCGATTCTGCCCGTTAGGCGCTGGACTTCTCGACTGTTCTTCAGGCTGGGGAGTTTGAGAATTGCCAAGATTTGTTTCGAATTCGCCTCAATTCCTCTTTGTGTAACGATATAACCGAGAAACTCTCCTGACATCACGCTGAAGGTGCATTTAGCCGGGTTAAGTTTCATGCCGTACTTGTTCAAAGTTTTAAAGTAGGCTCGCAGGTGATCGGGGTGATCATCGGCGCGGAGGGAATTCACCAGCATATCATCGATGTATACTTTCATCGTGTTCCCGAGATCGTTGGTGAACATTCGATTGACGAGTCGCTGGTAGGTTGATCCCGCATTCTTAAGGCTGAAGGGCATTACTCTGTAACAGTATATTCCTCTGTCGGTGATAAAAGCTGTTTTCTCGCGATCATCGGGATGCATCATAATTTACTTGTATCCGGAGAAAGCGTCCATGAAGGTTAGGAGCTCGTTACCCGCGGTGGATTCTACCAATCGATCGATGTGCGGGGGCAGATAACTATCTTTCGGGCAAGCTTTGTTCAGGTCGATGAAGTCGACGCATACGCGCCACTTTCCGCTTTTCTTTTTGACGACCACAGGGTTAGCTAGCCAATCAGGATAGCGCACCTCTGTGATGGATCCTGCAGCGAGTAAACGCTCAACTTCCTCGTTTACTTCCTTTGATCGTTCGGGCCCCAGCTTGCGCCTTTTCTGTCGGATCGACTTGAAAGTGGGGTCGACGTTTAATTCGTGGGACGTGATCGTGGGATCGATTCCCTTCATATCTGAGGTCGTCCAGGCGAATGTGGACATGTTCCTTTTGAGGAATGCAGTGATCGTACTTTGCATTTTGGCGGGCTGGTGGGCTCCGATGCGAACGATTTTGGTCGGCTCGGTATCGTCGATCTGGACTTCGAGGACTTCTTCCTTTTGCGGGCAAAACTTGTCATTTTGCCGCGTGGCTGTGTTGACGTGCGACATCAAACATTGTAATTTGACGGTGGCTATCATGAGGTCCCGCGAAGCTTGGTTTTCTTCACGGAGAGTTCGGATTCTTCCGTCGGGGCCCGGGAACATCACGCATTGGTGGTAAGTAGACGACACGGATTTCATTGAATGGATCCAGGGAGTTCGGAGGATGACGTTGTACGGGTCCTTTGTGCTGATGACGGAGAATTTGACCATTCTGCTATCGCCGCATGCGTAAACTGGTAGGCGGATAGTTCCTATCATAGTTTCTGATGCACCATTAAAACCGGTGAGGGAGCGAGAGGAGGGCTTCATAAGTCGATCAAAAATTTAACAACTTAGCATTAACCGATCTTAGTTCGACCAAAAGTGGATCGTTATGCAGAGTATGGACATGGGTCGCGTCTTCGGACGAGAAAGTGATCTGCTGATCATTCGTGGGTTCGGACGGCCATTTTTACGAGGTTATTGCATGTCGTTTATAATCATTGACTGATCGGACCGAATCGCTGCAGGGAGGGAATCCTCCCATGATGACGCCGATACGTAGGGCACGTCGTGCTTCGAGTTGATCCCGTAAATCTGCAGATAATTTTCGACGCAGGTCGTTATTTCAGCCCCTCCTTTTTTTTCCAGGTTTCGGCGTAGGTCAGATTGCTTATGACGGTTGAGCTTGATCCTGAGTTCGTCGGCCTTGGAGTTTATTTTGCTCCGCAGATCAACAGAAAGTGGCCTGAGATCGAGGTCAGTGTGTGAATTGCTGACCCGTCGCGCCTTTGAGATTGCGGTCGTGGTTCGCAGGTCGACGGGTAAATCTTGTTGTGGAAAGTTGGTCTTTCGTTTGAGCACGTGTCGTAGGTCACTCGGTTCGACGGAGACATCGGCCTAAGGCCAGGAGTACTCGCGCCGGTTTAGGTTGGACCCCAATTCGTCAGTCGCGTTGGGTTGTTTCTTGTCATTCGGAGTGCTCGACTTGCCCAATATTACGTTAATACGACGCATGTGCTTAGGCTGCTCTTCGTTTGGTGATACATCGTTGATCTCGCGTTCATTTTTTGCGTCGTCCTTGTATTTCGGCCGGCGCTCGCCTTGGAAGGTCATACCCTTTGGTCTTTGTGCCTTTACTTCCTTATTCTTACTCCAGCTCTTTCTGTTTTTTGGATTTTGTTTCGGCGGCTCGATGTTAAAGGTGCCTTTGTTGTACGAGGCGAGCAAGGCCTCGAGCAGGTGCTTGCATTATTTGGTGTCGTGCCCCTTGACTTTGTGATAGTCGCAGAACTTGCTAAGGTCGAGGGATCTCGGATTCTTCGTTGGGCGGAGTCGGACACTGGTGACCTCTGGAGAGAATGGAGTTTGGAGTGTGTCTTTGAGGACACGCTCGATCTAGGGAGCTGAAGTTGTCACGCAGTGGATCTTAGAGTTGATGTCCTGGAGCGACAGTTTGAGTTCAGCGAGTTCTTGGACCGTCTACGGGTCTGGACCATTGGAGGCTTGCGCGTTCGGTCCGTCGGGAGTTTGCTCGAGGATTTGCGCGCCTCCTCCTGTGACCTGGCTTTGTGTTCTGAGAGCCTGGTTTGCAGTCGTGTTAAACAGATGTCGACGCAGTGGATCTTAGGGTTGTGCAGTAAGAGGGGCAGTAAGCTGTCACGCAGTGGATCTTAGGGTTGTGCAGTAAGAGGGGCGAGGATGGCAGCTAAAGCGACAAGCTGTTCGGTGGTCACTTTCTGCGCGTCATCTTGCAGGGCGAATCGCTCCATGATGGCGCTAAGATAGGCGGGTTCTTCGGGTGCGGCTGCGGCCGGAGCGAGTTCAGGAGCTTCGCGTTCTTCGCCAGAGGTTGAATCGTCGTGACTAGAGCCCATCATTTATTTTCGTTACTCTGAGAGGCCCCACGGTGGGCGCCAGCTGTTTGTACCGAGTTTTGTCGGGCGTTCAGGGTTGACGGAACTCGTCGGTGAGTCCTTTCAAAGACGACTAAACAGGATGAACTTGATTTCTGGGTAGTATAAAAGGAACTGTTTTCTTTATTTAGTAAGTCGGAAAAGTGAATACAAGGTAGTCCAGATTTAGAAATATTGGAAACTCTAGTTCTAGCCGCCTTGCTCTTGTTCTCTCCCCTTCCTCTATGGCACTTCGCCTCCTTTTATAGGCTGCTGGTCGTTGATGCCCTAAGCCGGTTCTCACCTGGGCCTTGGTCAAAATGGGCTTCGACCAACACGACCGGGCTACTGGTCGTTTTGGCTCTTTCGTTGATTGGACAGCCGACAAAACTACGCCGTTTTGGCATTTGTAATCCGGGCCGGTTTTTATTTGGGCCTTGGAAGGTGGGTGCAACCTATCTCCTACACTACTTATAACCGACGTTTCGCTACGTGAGAGAGCTGACAAACTTGACATCTCACTGGAGGCGAGAACCAATGAACCTGACTTCTCACTGGATGTGAGAACCAATGAATCTGACTTCATTCGAGTAGGTTATAAATGAACTACGTTAGACTGAATCTGGCAACGGTTACGTCAGCAGCTCGACCTTTTGTTTGGTCACGATCCTTCTCTATCCCAAATCTCTATGTTACTCGGCATACGAATAGAGTTCATTTTAGTCGAATTAGATCTGATTACATCGATGTTGTTTTGAGGAGTTTGGCCCACATTATTTCTTCCCTAATCTTTTACAATCAATAGCAAATATCTAGTGTGAGTTTTAAGACCCACATGTTCTACAGTCAGCCGAAGGATTCCTTCCCTCAAAGGAATGTCCCATTTTTGACTAATGGTTATCAGGTTTGGCTGCAACAGAAACATCTCTAGCCTTAAGGATTGCAACAACACCAGAAAGGCCTCCTTGGACAACTTCCTTACGCTCCAGTGCAGGAACAACATAGTCATATTCAGGGACAGAGCAGTGCATCCCAGAAATATGAGCCCACTGTCGACTTTGCAACGTTGTACACAATGATTTTAGCCGATACAAGTGAACATCAGAAGTATATGAACTTTGATTCCACTGCCATCAGTCCAATTCGGTAGGTAACCTTAAGTTTAAATTTAATTGAAGCACAAAAAAATTTACAATAAAAATGGAACAAGCATTACGATAAAAATATCTGGTTCTTTGTCTTTCCTCAAAAATGCTTATCCTTTAACTCTCAAAATGTGCTTGTCACCCTATCTATTATATATAATGTGATCTTTGTTCGTAAATTCACTAGAGACAATTCTTGTTCCAAGAAATTTGATCCTTGTGGTTTCTCTGGGAAGGATCTTCAGATCCGGAAGACAATAATCCACAGTGACAGCATTGGTGAACTCTATCCCATTCTCCCTTCAACAAATAAAGACTAATCACAACACGATCAGATTTCGTTGCGGATTCCTCAAATAATTGGCATTGCCATTTGGCTCATTCAAGCAACCAAATAACGAGCTTGTTGTTTTATTCTTCTGCCTTACCATGTAATAAATGAGATATTTCTAAACTATGCAAAGCTTGTCAGATTGGTAAGAAAATAAAACATTCTTTTGCTTCTTCGCTGTCTTCTGTCACTGCCCTATTTGAAACTATTCATTCTGACTTGTTGACCTCACCAGTCCAGAGTTTAAAAGGGATAAAATATTATGTTTTGATTTTGGACAAAAACTCACACTTCTTACTGGTTTACCCTCTTAAATCAAAATGTGATGTCTTCTCAAAATACTGCCATTTTGTCTTCTATGTGAAAACTCACTTCGCCAGAGAAATAAAAAGTCGCCATTGCGACCATGGCAGTGAGTTCGTTAACTCACAAAATTACAACTTTTTTTCTTCTCGGGGAACCATGTTTTGCTTCTCATGCCCTTACACATCTCATCAAAAAGGTCGGTTGGAAAGGATTATACGTTCCATCAACAATGGTATAAGAAGTGTCTTCGTTCATGTTCTTAGTCTCTTACAATCAAAATTTACAATGCCATACCATTCACTAAACTCTTTACCAAACCGGCTTCCTACACTCACTTAAAGGTATTTGACTGTCTTTGCTATCCCAACCAGAATCATTCTACCACTCCTAAACTCTCGCCAAGATGATCTTCTGCTTGCATTTTTCTTGGATGTCATGTAAAGTCACAAAGTATATTAATGCTATGGTTTGAAAACAAGAAAGATTATCATTTCCATGCATGTGAACTTCGATGAAACGACATTTTTGTACCCAAACCCTGACGACAAAGAATCCCTCAATTTAGACGTCCTTGAATCAGGTACGGATGTCTCTCCTATGTTTCGTTAGATTCTTCAATAATATTCTATATCACAGCATGTTCCACCCTTGTTTCCACTGTACAGTCAGCGCCAAATCAAGCTGATACCACAGCTACTGAGGTTCCTTGGCACTACATGGCGAGAAGATCAAAAGATGGAATCCAAAAGCGAAATCAAATAATTTCCCTCCTAGGTCAAACATACACTCCACTTCCAAAAAGTCATCTTGTTGCTGTAAAAGATCCTTGTTGGAATGCTTTTATGGGAGATGAGCACAGTTCTGTAATTAAAAGTAGAAATTTTTATCTTGTTCGAGACCTCTGAATGCTAACATTGTGACTTCTATGCAGCTCTTTAAGCATAAATATAATGGGCATGTTTGTTTCACCATCATATGAATCTTTCGGATGGAGATGAGAGTTTTTTTATTTAGGCACTAAAAGTTCAACTAATCCGGATAACTTTAAAATTTTAGGTTTAATTTTGAAGTTCATCCAATTGAACCAATTTGAACCATCTGGATAGAGATGGTTTTGTCAAAATGGTATAATGTCTATTATACCTCTTATATAATTCACAAATTATAAGATTAAATCTAATATCATTTTGTCACTCACGAAAAAATGACAAAACTGCATTGCCCACTAAAAAAAAACATTTTCCCGCCAAAACTAGAAAACTCATTTTCTCGCTAAAAATGGAAAAACGCATTTTTGCCAAAACAGTAAAAACGCATTTCCCCCCCAAAAACGAAAAAACAAAATTTTCCGCAAAAACACATTTTTCCGCCAAAAGCTGCAAACGCATTTTTCCGCCAAAAGCTGCAAACGCATTTTTCCGCCAAAACCCGCAAACACATTTTTTCGCCAAAATTGCAAAAACGTATTTTCCGGCCAAAAACAGAAAACGCATTTTTCTAGCCAAAACAACGAAAACACATATCCCGCCAAAAACCTAAAAACACATTTTCCGTCAAAAACACATTTTCCTGCCAATATCGCAAAAACACATTTTCTCGCCAAAACCTGCAAAACTCAATTTCCCGCTAAAAAAAAAATAAAAAAAAATTTCCCCAAACATGCAAAACCGCATTTTTCCGCCAAAAACACAATCGCATTTTCCTGCAAAAATCACAAAACACAAATTTCCTGCTAAAACCCGTAAACGCATTTCCCGTCAAAAGTACAAAAATACATTTTCCCGTCAAAACTCGCAAAATGCTTCCTGCCAAAACCCGCAAAATTCTTCCTGCCAAAACCCGCAAAATGTATTTTCCCTCCAAAATCCGCAAAACTTGTTTTCCCGCCAAAAATGTAAGAAAGTATATCCTCCCCCCCCCCAAAACTCAAAAAAAAACACATTTTGCCGTCAAAAACACAAAAATATTTTCCGCCCTCAAAAACTATATATTTAAACTAATTATATTTTAGATAATAAATAAAAATTGATAGTGAATAAAAATAAAATATGATTAAATCAAAACAATGGTATCTTAGTAATCTGTTTACTAAACTCATCTGAATGGAAATAAAAATAAACAAACAAACATAAGTTCATTTAGATGATTCATCTAGGTGAAATATCTAGATAGACAAACAAACAGTCCCATAAAATTTGGATGGATCATTTCGATGGATCATATAAATGGATCAGCTGGATGGAGATGACAAATGGTGAAACAAACATGCCAAATGCAGATGGGACTTTCAAGAAACACAAACCTCGCTTGATGGCTAATGGAAAATCGTAGGAAGAAGGGATTGGATTCTTTGATACTTTCAGTCCGGTTGTCAAGCCTGCCTCTATTCGAATGGTACTACATGTGGTGCTTGCAATCTCATGGTCTATCAATCAACTTGGCGTTCAAAATGCGTCCTACATGGCCATTTGGACGAAACCATGTACATGTTCCAACCTCCACTGTTTGTGGATCTATCCAAGCCAAAACATGTTTGCAAGTTCAACCGCTCTATCTATGGATTAAAACAAGCACCTCATGTTTGGAATGCTCGGTTTGTTAATTTTATTACTAGCCAGGGAATTTGCCAAAGAAAGAGCGACATGTTTGTTAACAGGAAACAGAGGGACACAACTTACCTTTTACTTTATGTCGATGACATAATAGTTACATCCTCCTTAACGACTCCACACAACAAGATGATTAATGAGCTGCAGATGGAATTTCTCCTGACATACTCAAGCCAAATCAGTTCTTCTCTCGGTCTCTTGGTGAATTTCAATGACAACGGGCTATTTCTCAATCAATCACGCAATGCAGAAGAGATATTGGATCATGCTGGTATGCATGAATGGAAGCCCTGTATAACTCCCGGTTATCTAAAATCAAAGCTTGCAGCTAAAGAACGAAAGCGAATAACAAAGTTGAGTATAAAAGCCTAGCAAGAACACTACAATATCTTAACTTCACTTGACCCGACATCACTTATGATGTCGAACAGATATGTCTGTTTTCCACGACCAATGAGAACCACCTCCTCAAGCCCTCCGAAGAATTCTACGCTACGTACAAGGAACAAATAAACACGGCTTGCAACTTCTCAAATAACAGTGTATGTCCTTGGTGGCCTATTCATATGTTGACTGGGTTGGACGTCCTTTTACGCATCGATCTAATTTGAGGTTCCGTGTGCATCTCGGCCACAATCTCATATCTTGGTCTGTTAAACGCCAACCAGCGGTGTCTCCATCCAGCACAGAGACTGAATATAAAGGAGTAGCTAATGTGATTTTAGAGACGTGTTGGCTAAGTAATTTGTTGCTCGAGATGGACTGTCCACTTCAGAAAGCTTTCATCATCTACTGCGCCAATATAAGTGTCGTATACCCCTCTCTGCAAATGCTGTCCAACATCAGTGAACTAAGCACTTAAAAAATTGACATTCATTTCGTGCGCAAGAAAGTTCAAATGGGACAGGTTTATGTCCTACATGTACCATCTTCACTTTAATATGCTGACATCTTCACCAAGGATCTTCTTCCTAGCTAATAATTTTCGGTGTATTTTTTGTGTAGCAAAACCCGACGCATGAACAGCGGGAGGATGATAGATACCAAAGATATTGTTGGAATATTTCTTATTTTTTTAAATAGTTAGAAAGATATATGGGAGATCTCTGGATTGTAGAAACCAAATGTACTGAATATTGTCATGTGAACAAAAGGTAAGACATTAAAGGGCAACAATTACTTTCAGTTGAGTGTTGTTTAAAAAGCAAACTATAAATTCAAAGCCGATCCGGGTGATGATTGTTTTATTAGTTTTAGTTTTAGTTTTTGGTTTTTAGATTTTAGTTTTTAGATGTTTGATTTTGTGGTTTTTGTTTTTGATTTTGAGGTCTTTGTTATTGATTTTGAGCTTTTGATTTTTGGTTTTAGATTTAGATTTTTGTTTTGATGTAACTTTTAGTTTTTAAAATAATTAATACATTACTTTAAAATAATACATCAAAATAGAAATAAAATATTAAGAATTTAGCATTAAAATTTATCAAATATTATATTAGTATTTTAAAATAAAAGACATTACTTTAAAACAATTAATAAATGACTTTAAAATTATACATCAAAATACAACAAAATATTTAGAATTTAGCACTACAATTTTCAAAATATTATAATTATTATTTTGAAATAAAATAAAGTAACATTTTCAATTATTATATTTTTTATAAAGAAACTTATATTATAGTAAAATATAAGGGGAATTTTCAAAAATACCACTTTCCTTGTACCACTTTTCATTTTTACGTTCATTAAAGATACATTTTCAAAAATACCACTTTTTAAGGGGTAATTTTTTTTAAAATTAATTAGAATCCTAGATTTTACATTTCTAAACTCTACCCCCACCCTACACAACCCCTTAACTCTAAACCCTAAGTCTTATATTAATTAACCTAAGAGTTATAAGTGTGTTTTTTCCTCTTAAAAACAAGGATAAAAGTGATTAAGGTATTTTTGAAAAGTGGTACAAAAAAGTGGTATTTTTGACAATTTCCCAAAATATAAATCATAAAATATGTAAAAACATTTTAAAAAATATTTAAATTGGAAACCTAGAAATTTTTATATAAATTATTTTAAATTTTAAAACTATATAAATATTATTTCTGTGTGTTTGTTAGTTATTAAATCATGATTGGATGAAAAATGGTTTTTTACAAAAGAACTAATAATTATTAAAATATATGAATTTATATTTTTACAATTATTTTATTTTCAAAATTTATAGCAATAAAATCAATCAAAAATAAAATGGTGTGGGATAAGTTTAATCCTTAAGTTGTTGTAGTACTTAAGGTGTCAATCCAAACTCTAGTGATTCTAAGCACTAAGAATACAGATCATTTGGCTTAATCTAAGTGCAATCAAATGAGGTTTGTTGTAGCAGGAAACAATGTGAAATGATCAAGTTTTAATACAAATTAAACAAAGAAGAACCAATGGGTACTTAGGTAATCGATTTCAGGGTGGTAGTTCTAAATCAAGGTGTCTAACTTCAAACAAACATATCTTTCTATAGGCCTAGAACTCATTCAATATAGGTTAATCCACTTTCGATGGTAGAAACCCTTATGCAATTATGAACTAAACATCAACTTCCGTTCGTTTTGTTCACTCAAACATACATTAGGATTTAGTCTACTAGCCACCTAGCAATCTAAACATCAACTTCCGTTCGTTTTGTTTACTAGAGCATTACTAAGTTATTTCAAGCATTATGCAAACACTTTCGATGCCCTACAAACACTTAGGATCTAGATTAAAATGGCCAAAATCAATCTAGCATTAAGAACACTTAGTAAGCATAGAAATTTAAGTACTTTACCATTAGAACATCTTAACTCTTTTCTAACCACCCATTAATCTACCTAACCCATTGATCCTATGGATGACTACTCACTAATCATTTTGTTTACACTTAATCCCATGATGGATAGAAGCATAATCAAGATGATATAATATATGAAAATAAGAATCAGAATGTAGATGAAGAGAATAGCTAAAGAAAACAAGACTTTATAACATAAACTTCAAGAACACTTAATAATACTAAGAACAATTGTTTTCAACAAGAACTTAAAATAGAATGCAAAACAAGACTTAAAATGAAAGTGATAAACTCTATTAGACAGAAGAAGACTCAGAAGGAGATGGTGTTTTGCCATGGGGTTTGGGGTTCTTTTTATAGGTGAAGAACAACCCACCCCCCATGTTACAAAGTTAAGATCTAGATCTAAAATAAAACACACTCATTGATGTTTCTTCCACTTTATCCCATTTGCACACACCTTTTGACCCTTTACAAGGCAAATTTAAACTTGGCTCTTCAGAAAAGGTAGAGAAAGTTAGGCCACTTGATCCACCAAACTCGTCCAGCACATGAAAAGTGACACAGGCTGTCTGGATCGATCGATCTGTTTTTGCCCGAAACCAGATCGATCGATCCGTGTGTATTTCTTCGAGCACACGTTATATTCAAAGGTCCGATCGATCGATCCATTTTTTTGGTATAAATGGATCGATCGATCCATGTCCAAATCGATCGATCTGAAATTCAGATCGATCGATCACTTTACCATTTTGCTCTCGGCTTTCTTGGATCGATCGATCCAGTTTTCCATCAAAAACGGATCGATCGATCCAAGTCTCTTTTTGCTCCTTTTGTGTTCTAATCATCTCCAAAACTCCAAATAGCTCATCCAATACCTACAAGATGCAAATGTACATGTAATAGACTCTGAAAGCAAATAAATGTAAGGTTAATGCATAAAAATATATGAAATAACAAAGCTAAAACTATGCAAAATCACAACATATCAACTCCCCCACACTAGTCCTTTACTTGTCCTCAAGTAATTTATTAAGATCAAAGGGAAAGATAATGAAAATGGGAGCTAAGAACTAAGGTATACATTTCCTGAACTCATAGCTTTACACAAGTTTACGGATCCTCAATCGACATTACTTCACAACCAACTCTCACATTCAATTAAGCATAAGCTAACAAGGTGAATTCTTGCAAATGGAAACTTGATCTCGATCATTTGGCTTGGTAAGTGAAATGGTTTAATGAGCATGAAAGAGAGGTTCAAACACATTTCTTTTTAGTGGCTTACACTCAAAAGTAGGAGCATGATCATTATGCAAAATCAATCTAAGAAAAGAGGCAACTTATGCATACATTGTTTGTTCTTATTCTTCCCTTTTTCCTAGATGATCTTCAACTCTACCCTTTTTTCTTGGTGTTAATTTTCGAAATATTATATCATCCCAAAGACGTTAAGATCACTCTTTTTACTCATCCAGTGAACTCTTTCTTATCTTTTTTCTTTTGAACCAACTAGAGACTGATTTTCTTTTTCTTTTGTTCATTCTTTTCTTTTCACTCCTTTGGTTCATCTCTTTCACTTATCATACCCTTTTATACCCAAGATAGATTTTTGTAAAACAATACCAGACTTCCCAACCTAACTGCTAGCTCTCAAGAGGTTTTATAGCTAGCCCAACATAAGAACAACCAATGTCGCCTCTAATACTCTCAAGTTTTTGCACATGACAAGCTATCAAAAGAGACCTCACTCAACAAATATGATTAGGCTTCAAAGAATGGTAAGGGTTTTAAGGGTAAGGAGGTGCCATTTGGGTTGTCTAAGAATGGTAGAAGGATAAAATCAAACCCAAATGTTTATGATCCATGATCAAGTATACAAGTACCCATAAGCAAGAAAGATTAAGTTCATTTAGCTTTAAGTTCATTTGGAGTTGGTTTCAAGAAGAATGTCAAATCTCACACAAAAACAAGTTTCAAGAAGAGTTTCAAGGTTTGTATTCCTCGTAAGGTAAGCTCCCAATGCATGAATGCAATCTAAATGCCAATATATATATATATATATATATATTTTTTTTTTTTTTAATTTTTATGCGTTTTTTATGGAAATAGTTAATGAATAGAAACTCTCCCCCCACACTTACTTCACACAGTCTCTTGTGTGAGAGCAATGTGAAAGAAGAAGACTAGAAGAAATAAACATGAAAGCTATATATTTACAATAGTTGGAGAGACACTTAGCTAATTGGAGTTGCTGGAAGGAGCTGGATAATTCTAACATTTGTTGCTTTGGTGGATGGCATCTTTCTTCTTTGATTTAGTGGACATCCTTCTACTTTGATATGGAGAGTCATCTGAAAAAAAATCAAACACACTTATTAAACACACAAAAGAAAATCACACAAATAAAACAATTATATATATAGAGATAGACATGGGAGTTCCTCCCAAGTGAGCTTGTTTTAAGTCTCTAGCTTGACTTCCTTTTTCTTTGGATCAGGCTGTTTTAGGATCGGAAAGTGGAATTGAAGTTCCTCCCTCCTCTGGTGTGGCCGCCATGTACAGCTTGACTCTTTGTCCATTCACTGTAAAGTCTCCACCAGTCTTCTTCCAAAGCACAATTGCTCCATATGGCCTTACTTCTTTGATCTTGAAAGGGCCAGACCATCTCGACTTAAGTTTTCCAGGGAACAGCTTCAATCGAGAGTTGAAGAGCAACATTTGATCTCCAATGTTGAACTCCCTCTTCAGTATCTTCTTGTCATGGAATGCCTTGGTCTTTTCTTTGTAAATCCTTGAGTTCTCAAAAGCATCAAGTCGAATCTCATCAAGCTCATGGAGTTGGAAAAGTCTTTTCTCTTTGGCACTCTTGATGTCGAAGTTCAGCATCTTAACAGCCCATAATGCCTTGTACTCAAGCTCCACTGGCAAATGACAAGCCTTCCCATAGACAAGATTGAAGGGAGTGGTTCCCAAGGGTGTCTTGTAAGCAGTCCTATAGGCCCAGAGTGCATCATCAAGCTTGCTAGACCAATCCTTCCTTGTTATCCCCACAGTCTTCTCCAGAATGGACTTGATCTCCCTGTTGGAAATCTCAACTTGGCCACTTGTTTGGGGATGATAGGCAGTTGCCACCTTGTGCTTTACACCATTCTTCTTCAGAAGGTTGTCAAAAAGTTTGTTGATGAAGTGAGTGCCTCCATCACTGATCACGACTCTTGGGACTCCAAACCTTGGGAAGATAATGGTTTGAACATCTTGAGGACAACCTTGGCATCATTGGTTGGGCTGGCTATAGCTTCCACCCATTTGGACACATAATCCACAGCAACAAGGATGTATTCATTACCATATGATGATGGAAATGGTCCCATGAAGTCAATGCCCCACACATCGAACACTTCCACTTCCAGGATAGGATTTTGAGGCATCTCATTTCTCTTGGTTATGTTCCCTCTCCTTTGGCATGGGTCACACCTTGACACAAACTCTTGTGTGTCTTTGAACATATGGGGCCACCAAAATCCTGCTTGTAGCACCTTGGAGACAGTCTTGAAGGTTGCAAAGTGGCCTCCATAGGATGATCCATGGCAGTGTGTGAGGATTCCTTCCACCTCCTCTTCAGCTACTACTCTTCTATAGATCTGATCCTTGCAAAGAGTGTAGAGGTAAGGCTCGTCCCAGTAGTATCTCTTGACATCTTTGAAAAAATTCTTTCGTGCATAGCCCGTCAGATTCAATGGTTCCCTCCCACATGCCAAGTAGTTCACTAGATCGGCATACCATGGGCCTGTCTCATCAATTGCCTTCATTTCTTCAAGCTTCTTTCCAGTCTCACAGGTTGTGACCACTGCTCCTATAGCCATAATTTGTTCTTCAGGAAGTCCCTCATCAATAGGAATCCCACACTCCACTCTTAATCTTGAAAGGTGATCAGCTACACCATTCTCCACTCCTGGTTTGTCCTTGATTTCGAGATCAAACTCTTGTAGTAACAATATCCATCTCAGCAGCCTTGGCTTGGCGTCTTTCTTGGCAAGTAGGTGTCGTAGTGCAGCATGGTCAGTGTAGACAATGACCTTAGACCCCACCAGGTAGCTCCTGAACTTCTCGAAGGCATAGACAATTGCCAACAGCTCCTTCTCAGTTGTGGCATACTTCGTTTGGGCATCATCAAGTGTTCTACTAGCATAGTAGATCACATGTGTCTTCCTATCTTTCTTCTGTCCCAAGACTGCCCCCACATCAAAGTCACTAGCGTCGCACATGACCTCAAAGGGTAGACTCCAATCTGGTGGTTGAACTATTGGGGCACTAATGAGCTCCTCCTTCAGTCTTTTAAAGGCTTCTAGGCATTCTTCATCGAAGTGGAAGATGATCTCCTTGCACAGCAACTTGGTCAGTGGTCTAGCTATTTTGGAGAAGTCTTTGATGAACCTTCTGTAGAAACCAGCATGGCCAAGGAAGCTTCTAATGTCTTTAACTGTTTTTGGTGGAGCTAACTTCACCATCACCTCTATCTTTGCCTGATCCACTTCAATGCCTCTCTCTGAAATCTTGTGCCCAAGTACAATCCCTTCTTTAACCATGAAGTGGCACTTCTCCCAATTAAGCACAAGGTTGGTATCTTCACATCTCTGTAGGACCCAGCACAAATTTGACAAACAAGCAGAAAAAGAGGATCCGTAGACAGAGAAATCATCCATGAAAACCTCCACTACATCATCAATGAGATCTGAGAAGATAGACATCATGCACCTTTGAAAGGTTGCTGGAGCATTACATAACCCAAATGGCATCCTTCGATAGGCAAAGGTACCATAGGGGCATGTGAAAGTTGTCTTCTCTTGATCATTGGGATGTATTGGGATTTGGAAGAACCCTGAATACCCATCAAGAAAGCAATAATATGGATGGTTTGCAAGCCTCTCAAGCATTTGATCAATGAATGGCAATGGAAAGTGATCCTTCCTAGAGGCTGAGTTAAGTTTTCTATAATCAATACACATCCTATGCCCTGTTACAGTTCTAGTGGGTATTAATTCATCATTTTCATTTCTAACCACAGTAATACCACCTTTCTTTGGGACTACATGCACAGGGGATACCCAATTACTGTCTGAGATAGGATATATAACATCAGCATCCAAAAGTTTGATAATCTCTTTCTTAACAACTTCTTTCAGATTTGGGTTCAATCTTCTTCGATGCTCTATTGAACTCATTGATTCATTTTCAAGATGTTTCCTATGTGTGCACAATGATGGTGATATCCCTTTAATATCATCTAGTGAGTACCCTATTGCCTTTCTATATTTTCGAAGTTCTTTCAAGAGTGCAAGCAATTCAATTTCATTGAGTTCACTACTCACTATGACAGGATATGTGTTGTTGGGTCCAAGAAAGGCATACCTGAGCCCCTTGGGGAGTGGCTTAAGGTCGACTTTGGGAGCCTTGAGTTCACTCCAATCATCCTCTTGGACAGCGACCGAGGAGACATGTTGATCAGTTTGTGGCAGTTCCAGGAACATGCCTTCATCGACTAACTCTTCATGGTAATTGAGAAGCTTCTGATACTCCAAGCTCACTCCATCTTCAATGAGCTGAGCTTCTTTGTTTATGGTGAGAGCATGTTGTAGGGAGTCTTCCAGTGTTAACTCTTCTAGGTACTCATCAGCAAGGGCTTCCATCTGATCAATGTAGAACATCTGCCCTTCAATGGTGGGTTTCTTCATCACGTCCTTGATGTCAAAGTGAAGAGTGTTTCCCTCCCCCAGGTGAAGAGCTATCTTGCCATCTTTCACATTCACAATGGCTCCAGCAGTAGCTAAGAATGGTCTTCCAAAAATTAGGGGATCTCTAGGCTCTTCATCCATTTCTAAGACCACAAAATCGGTAGGGACCACATAGTCCCCAATTTTGACTGGAAGATCTTCCAAGATTCCTATGGGGAGCTTCACAGAGCGATCAGCCAACACCAATGATATCCTACACTTCTTGTATTGTGTAAAACCTAGCTTCTTTGCAACAGAATGAGGCATAAGGCTTACACTTGCTCCCAAGTCACACAAACATTTCTCAAAGGCCAATGGACCTATGGCACATGGCAAGGTGAAGCTGCCTGGATCTTCTAGCTTCCTTGGTATGGATAATCTCTTGATGATGGCACTGCACTCGTGAGTAAGGACCGTCATGCCCTCCAGTTCTTTTTTTCTTCTCAGCTACAACATCTTTCAAGAATTTGCTATATTGAGGAACAAGCATAAATGCATCAATGATTGGCATTGTGATCTGCACTTCACTCATCTGTTTCTCAAAGAGTGCCTTGTACTTCTCTATCAGCTGCTTCTTGAATCGTCCCGGAAAGGGTAACTTTGGCTCATAAGGAGGTGGAATGAATGGAGTTGGTTTGGTGGTGGTAGTAGCATCATTCTTGTTCTGAACTGGTTTCTCTTCTCCCACCTTTCTCTTTCCTTTGGCTTCCACCATTTTCTCCATTATCTCCTCATCTGTCTTCTCATCTACAATGACCACTTCATCATCAACATTAATGGCGACCTCCCCACCTTTATTCTCATCATCCTTGAGGAGAATTTTCCTCGGTAGTTGCCTTCCACTTCGAAGTGTGATGGAATGCATTGTCTCCTTAGGGTTTTGCTCTGATTTTCCAGGGAGTGATCCCATAGGACGTTGTGAGGTGGAGGCAAAGGAAGCAAACCGATTCTCCAAGTTCTGGATTTTGGTGTTGAGCTCGCAGTAAATCCCTTCAATTCGTGAATTCATTTTCTTCAGTTCATCTTTGATCTCCATCTTAGTTGAAGTGGTAGATTCAAGTATTTGCTTGAGCATTGTCTCAATACTTGTGTTTTGTTGTGGTGGTTGTGATGAGCTGGCTGGTCCTTGAGTATACTGGTTGCTTTTGTTGTTGAAGCCGGGTGGGTATGTTTGCTTTTGTTGATATCCTCCTTGTTGATTGTTGTATGGTGGCTTTTGCTGGTAGTTGTTTTGGTAGTGCTGGTTGTTGTTGTAGTTTCCTTGGTCTCTTGGTTGGTAAGGAAAGTTTGGATCTTTCTTGTACCATGCACCATTGGCATTGATGTAGCACACCTCTTCTTCATTCAACATTTGAGTAGGGGGTTGGCCTTGGTTTCCCACATAGTTGGCTTGTGCATGAGTGTTTCTCTCCTTGAGAAGCAGGTCCATCTTCTCTTGTAGGGCCTTTAGTTCCTTCTTGGTGGAAGCATCTTCATTTGCTCCCCCTCTGTTGTGCCTATCGTACTCATCATTGTATATTGAGTCACTGTGAGCCATGTTCTCGACCAGCTCCCAAGCATCTTCTTCAGTTCTTCCCAAGTAGTGACCATTGCTGGCAGTATCTAGGCGGCTTCTATGAGTAGGTAAGATACCTCTATAAAATATGTTGAGTAGGTTAGTCTTGTTGAACCCGTTGTGCGGGCATTGTGCTTGATACCCTCTAAACCTTTCCCATGCTTCACCAAAGCTCTCTAGATGCATCTGCTTGAATCATGTGATGTCACTCCGTAGCTTGGCAGTCCTTGCATTTGAGAAAAATTTGTTGAGGAAAGCTTCCGTGCATTCTGCCCAAGTGTTTATGGAGTCACTTGGGAGGTTCTTCTCCCATATGTGTGCCTTTCCTCCAAGTGAGAATGGAAACAATCTCAGCTTCAAAGCATCTTCTGAAACTCCATTGGTCTTTGTGGTGTCACAATATTTGTTGAAATGATGTAAGTGATCTATTGGATCCTCCAAGGGCCGACCATTGTACTTGTTTCCTTCTATCATGTTGATTAGGCTCGCCTTGATTTCGAAGTTGTTGTTGCCCACAGCTGGTGCACGAATTCCCAAGCTACTCCCATGGATATGTGGCTTATCAAAGGTGCCAATGCCTTGTGGTTGGCGGATTTGATGTTGTGGCCTAAGGTGTGCAGCTCCTTGACCAGGTCCTCCTTGATCAGCTCCAAGAGGGACTCCTTGGTTGTGTTGTCTATGATCATCAACTCCATAGACACCTTCAGGTTGGTTTGGGTTCCTCTCCATTTCCAGCCCCAATCTATGCAAGTGGGCTTGCTTTTCTCTTTCTCTTCTCTGTCTTCCCAACTCTCTTTCTAAGGCTTTGATGTTGTCTACTCGTGGTGCAAGATTTGTTGAACCCTTGCTTCTTAAGTTCATGCACCTGTCATCCAAAGAGAGATGAAGATATAGAATTAGTAAATTTAAAATGAAAAATAAGACTTAGTCTCAAGTAATGACCAAATCCTAATGTCAAAATCAAAACTAGAGAATGGCAACGGCGCCAAAACTTGGTGTGGGATAAGTTTAATCCTTAAGTTGTTGTAGTACTTAAGGTGTCAATCCAAACTCTAGTGATTCTAAGCACTAAGAATACAGATCATTTGGCTTAATCTAAGTGCAATCAAATGAGGTTTGTTGTAGCAGGAAACAATGTGAAATGATCAAGTTTTAATACAAATTAAACAAAGAAGAACCAATGGGTACTTAGGTAATCGATTTCAGGGTGGTAGTTCTAAATCAAGGTGTCTAACTTCAAACAAACATATCTTTCTATAGGCCTAGAACTCATTCAATATAGGTTAATCCACTTTCGATGGTAGAAACCCTTATGCAATTATGAACTAAACATCAACTTCCGTTCGTTTTGTTCACTCAAACATACATTAAGATTTAGTCTACTAGCCACCTAGCAATCTAAACATCAACTTCCGTTCGTTTTGTTTACTAGAGCATTACTAAGTTATTTCAAGCATTATGCAAACACTTTCGATGCCCTACAAACACTTAGGATCTAGATTAAAATGGCCAAAATCAATCTAGCATTAAGAACACTTAGTAAGCATAGAAATTTAAGTACTTTACCATTAGAACATCTTAACTCTTTTCTAACCACCCATTAATCTACCTAACCCATTGATCCTATGGATGACTACTCACTAATCATTTTGTTTACACTTAATCCCATGATGGATAGAAGCATAATCAAGATGATATAATATATGAAAATAAGAATCAGAATGTAGATGAAGAGAATAGCTAAAGAAAACAAGACTTTATAACATAAACTTCAAGAACACTTAATAATACTAAGAACAATTGTTTTCAACAAGAACTTAAAATAGAATGCAAAACAAGACTTAAAATGAAAGTGATAAACTCTATTAGACAGAAGAAGACTCAGAAGGAGATGGTGTTTTGCCATGGGGTTTGGGGTTCTTTTTATAGGTGAAGAACAACCCACCCCCCATGTTACAAAGTTAAGATCTAGATCTAAAATAAAACGGGAAAAATGTTAAACAAATCCTCAACTTTGCGATTTGGACCATTATAATCTCCAAGTTCTGATATAACCATAAAAACCTTAAACTTTTTTCTGAATGAGTCAATTTAGACACGACGTTAGTTAAACTAACAGAACGTTTAAACGCAGTTAATTCTCGTCGTTAACCGCAACGACGTCGTTTTCTCCTCTTAAAAAAAACACATCTTCCTCATTATCTCCTAAAATCGATTTGGGGCTTTTCTCAATTAAGAACCCTAATTCTCGAATCGAACACGAACAAGAGAGAAGAGATGGATAATTCTCGAATCGAACACGAAACTACCACCAGAGAGAAGATGAGTTCGGATTCGAGTTCAGAGAGTTCGCAGGTGGTCACGTTTGATATTCGTGGCATTCCGAGGAAATGTTTGTGCGGGATTGCGACTACAACCTTCACTGCAGATACTGTCAAGAATCCTGGGAGACCTTTCTACAGATGTCTTACGAGAAGAAAGGTAGTTGCTAATTTTTTTTTAAAATTTGAATTTCAATCAATTAACCTAAACTCTTGTGGGTTTTGCAAAGAATCACTTGTTTAAATGGGTTGAGGAAGCTGTTCTTGAAGAGGTTGAAGATGCCTTACCAAAGATTGCACGACTTGAAACCGAGGTGAATAATGGAAAATCAGATATTGAGGATTTAAAGGGCGTGGTAACTGATTTGATGGAAGAAGTTGTGAGAACTAAAGCAGAGGTGAGGAGATGTGAAGTCAAGATGAAGATTGTGTTTGGGATCATAAGTTTGATCACCATTGGTGTCGTAGTTAGTTTGATGTAAGATTAAGTTAGTTTTTAGCTTAAGGTGTTGGTCTCTGTTTCAAGGTGAAAATCTATGGTATTGTTGCTATTTGTTTTGAGTTCAAAACCAAATTTTTTGGTCTTTGTTGTGAGATGAAAAACTAAGTTGTTGTTTGTTCAATGACCATTTTGTTGTTTGTTCTTAACTAGAACCATTAGTCTTACAAAAAGTGAAACATAAGTATCAAAGCATGTAAAAGATAAAAGACTAAAACTTTTAAACATAAGTGACAAATCATTTAACACAAGACACAAACCTTGAAACATTACATAAGTGTCAAAGCACTAAAACTTCAAAACAGATCCGATCAGAAACCAAGCACTAAAACCAAGCACTAAAACCATCGTCCCCATCCTGATGCATCTGAGCTTTGTGGTTGCGTTGATTCTTGTGGCTGTGTTGACACTTGTGGCTGGGTTGGTTGTGTTGATGATGCATGAGACTGTCCCTGACTTGGTTGTGGCGATGATGCATGAGACTGAACCTACATTGGAAAAAAAAATCGATTGAGCATAACTAGATTACCATAAACAAGATTACCACATCTTTAAGCTGACCTGATTCTTCCTAGGGCGGCCTCGTGGTTTCTTGGGCAGACTTTCAACAAAGTCATTCTTACATGTCTTCTTGTTATGATTCTCTTGCTTGCAATTAGAACATGTAATAACTCGATCAGCACGAGTTAGCTTCGTACTATCAGTTGCAGAGACTGTCGGGCCCTTCTTCTTAGAATTTGTCTCATCATTGCTCTTGAACCTATCATGGTTCCTTGGTCTTCCAGGGTTTCCTTTTCTCCAAGGTGGTGGCAGCACACCTAATCTACCCGTCTCAGGCCATAACTTCGCCCCTTGGACAGGCCTTATTCCCATGCTATAGGTTTGACGCCACATAGCTATAGTGTAACAAGGAGCTACAAAGTCAGAAAGTTTTTTACCTGCTTTAAGGATCATATAGGCGGCATGAATGCAAGGAATCCCAGTCATTTGCCACTGGATACACCCACAACTTAGGTCAGACATATCTACAGCATAAGACACTCCACTATAATCAACCTCTGTGACTGGACCAACTGCTGGAAAGCTCATACAATCCTTAGACTTCGACTCCACAATATCCAAATGAAGATGTGTACTCTTTGTGAACATTGTTTTAGCGTTCTTCGCTTCGTGGCTTGCTTTCCTTTCTTTCATAACCTTTGTTTTCGCATTCCCACAAGCTTCCACACTGACAAACATCCTATACTCTCTCTGGATCTCAGCAGCAATTTCATGCTTGGTGATTTTCGGATTCAATCTCAGCCTCTCAGCAAACAGCATTGCTATAGTAGAACACTTCAAAAACTTTGAGTGTCCTGTTATCTCACACTTGTGCTCACTAACATAGCATTTGATCATCAGCTTCTGTTTGCTCTTCTCATATGAACAATAAACCTTCCAGGGACACGAGCTATCTTCACACTTCGCACCTAACTTCAAAGAAGTGGACCGATAAAGCTTGATGTTACGCCGGGTTTTTAATGTATACCTGAGAAGGGTATGCTTCAATTCTTCAGCAGTGGAGAAAGTGTTTCCTAGTCCAAGCATTGCCTCTGGATCCACATCTTCTCTGTACGCTAAACTGGGAATTGATTGTTCTTCATTTTCTTCATCTGATGATAGAGGATCCGGAACTTCTTTTTCATGCTCCCAATACCATTCGTCCCCACTATCTTCAGCATTCTCACAATCATCAACAAGAGCTACTTCTCCGAAGAAGACAGTCAAATCGCGACTTCCTTCTTCCTCGATACCACCATGACCGTCTGCTTCATCATCAGGAATCTCTTCGTTGTCTGGGGCTTCATCAGCTTCGTCGTCACCGACAATACCACAGTCATCCTCGATGATTTCCCCTTCTTCTTCCATGTCGTCTGTTTTGCTCCTTTTCTTCTTGCATAAATTAGCTTCGTCGTCACCTTTTCTTTTCTTTACAGAACTGGCACCACCGAGTTTCCCGTGTCGAGACTTCTTTTTCTTTGCATTATCCATCTCTTCTCTCTTGTTCGTGTTCGATTCGAGAATTAGGGTTCTTAATTGAGCAAAACCCCCAAATCGATTTTAGGATCTAATGAGGAAGATGTGTTTTTTTAAGAGGAGAAAACGACGTCGTTGCGGTTGACGACGAGAATTAACTGCGTTTAAACGTTCTGTTAGTTTAGCTAACGTCGTGTCTAAATTGACTCATTCAGAAAAAAGTTTAAGGTTTTTATGGTTATATCAGAACTTGGAGATTATAATGGTCCAAATCGCAAAGTTGAGGATTTGTTTAACATTTTCCCAAAATAAAACACACTCATTGATGTTTCTTCCACTTTATCCCATTTGCACACACCTTTTGACCCTTTACAAGGCAAATTTAAACTTGGCTCTTCAGAAAAGGTAGAGAAAGTTAGGCCACTTGATCCACCAAACTCGTCCAGCACATGAAAAGTGACACAGGCTGTCTGGATCGATCGATCTGTTTTTGCCCGAAACCAGATCGATCGATCCGTGTGTATTTCTTCGAGCACACGTTATATTCAAAGGTCCGATCGATCGATCCATTTTTTTGGTATAAATGGATCGATCGATCCATGTCCAAATCGATCGATCTGAAATTCAGATCGATCGATCACTTTACCATTTTGCTCTCGGCTTTCTTGGATCGATCGATCCAGTTTTCCATCAAAAACGGATCGATCGATCCAAGTCTCTTTTTGCTCCTTTTGTGTTCTAATCATCTCCAAAACTCCAAATAGCTCATCCAATACCTACAAGATGCAAATGTACATGTAATAGACTCTGAAAGCAAATAAATGTAAGGTTAATGCATAAAAATATATGAAATAACAAAGCTAAAACTATGCAAAATCACAACATATCATAAAAATATGTAGAAGTTTTGTATTTTCTTATTGAAATTATTAAAACATTATGTTTTTAAAAAATAAATGAAAAATATATTAATTTTTTTGAAAATAAAGAATTATTTTGGGAAATTGTCAAAAATACCACTTTCCTTGTACCACTTTTCAAAAATACCTTAATCACTTTTACCTTTGTTTTAAGAGGAAAAACACACTTATAACCCTTGTTTTAATTAATATAAGACTTAGGGTTTATAGTTAAGGGGTGGTGTAGGGTGGGGTAGGGTTTAGGAATGTAAGATTTAGGTTTCTAATTAATTTAAAAAATATTTGCCTCTTAAAAAAGTGTTATTTTTTAAAATGTTTCTTTAATGAAAGTAAAAATGAAAAGTGGAACAACAAAAGTGGTAAACTTGAAATTCTCCCAATTATTTTAAGTAATTTTTAGAGAAATTGTCAAAAATACTACTTTCCTTGTATCATTTTTCACCTTTACCTTAATCATTTTTACCCTTAATTTTTAAGAGGAGAAAACACACTTATAACCTTTGGGTTAATTAATCTAAAACTTAGATTTTAGAGTTAAGGGGTGGGGGTAGGGTGAGAGAGTTTAGGAATGTAAAATTTAGGATTTTTAAAAAAATAATATCTCTTAAAAAATGATATTTTTGAAAATATATCTTTAATGAGGGTAAAAAAAAATGATATCAATAATGTGGTAAAGATGAAAATTCTCCCATTTTTATGAATAATACAAGAAAAATACGAAAGTAAATAGTTTAAGATACATATACATGTCTAGTGTTGATATATTATATTTATATATAAACAAAAAAAGTAGTCGTGCACATTTTTAAAAACCAACAAAACGTAGATTTTGGTTTTTATATTGAACTTGGTTAAACATCTAAAATCTAGTTTCCCTATTTTATAGGAAAATTCTTTCGCTGAAATTTTGATTGGGAATAAAATAAGTTCTAGTTTTCTAAATTGTAGGGAAATATTTTTTTAGATATCTTAGTTGGACAAAAAGTTGTTTTTTTTTTATAAAAACAAAAACCAAAAACAAATAAAAAACTGCAAATTTTCCTAAATTGTAGGGAATTATTTTTTAGAAATCTTGATCGGACAAAAAAAAATTGTTTTTGAAAAACGAAAGCTGCAAACAATCAATACCTCAGTTTGTCGTGTTTGGTAATGTCAAATTGTCAAACATCGGTTTGTTCATTTGATAATATAAGCGGTGCGGAATTAGAGTGCGGTACGGTTCAACTGCAGTTCATGCGGTTTGCGGGACAAGTGCGTATTTTGTAAAAAAATAGTGTGGTTTTGATAAGAAAGTAGTGCGGTTTTGAAAGGAAAAATAATATAAAATAACTATATTAATATAATTAGAAATTAAATTTATTTGCTTAGTAATCATATCATAAAATTCTATTTTATTTTATACTTTTAAATATTCCCTTTAATTAATATAAGTGGGGGTTATTGGTTCTTGCATTTTAATGGATTTGAAAATCTAAACTAAATCAAGTGTTATTGGTTCTATGATTTTAAAATTCATATTGAAATCATGTGTTATTGGTTTCGTAATTTATAAATTCTAATTTAAATTAGGTGTTATTCAATCATCCGAATTTACTAATGGATTTGATTTCATAACGGATTTGCATGGATGTCTTGGTTAAAAATACAAAGACTCAAATCCGAGGGAAAACCTCCGGATTTGTAAATACAAATACAAATATATATGTTAGATTTGAAAATCAATATATTTTACATTGATTTGTAAATATTATATGGATTTCTAAATACTCTAAAGTACATGAACCAATAACGCCTCCTAAACTTTGGATTTAGGAGGCATTATTGGTTCATGTACTTTAGAGTATTTAGAAATCCATATAGTATTTACAAGTCAAAGTAAAATATATTGATTTTTAAATATAATATATAAATTTTAATTTGTATTTACAAATCCGGAGGTTTTCCCTCGGATTTGAGTCTTTGTATTTTTAACAAAGAAATCCATGCAAATTCATTATGAAATCAAATTCATTAGTAAATTTGGATGGTTGAATAACACTTGATTTAAATTAGAATTTATAAATCATGAAACCAATAACACATGATTTCAATATGAATTTTAAAATCATAGAACCAATAACACTTGATTTAATTTAGATTTCCAAATCCATTAAAATGCAAGAACTAATAATCCTCACTTAGAGTTATGCAGTGAGGTTTTGGAGGTTAATTTTAAAACTAAAAAAAAATAAAAAACTATATAAAAAAATTAAAATAAAAAGATTTATTTTGATCATTTTGTTTTAAGATATATTTGAGAGATTTGTCCAAAGATTTATTACTTGTCTTTTTAAACGTAAGAAGAATCATTACTTAGTATATTTTTACTCATGTATATAGCAAATTTATAATCTATTTCTAATAATATTTTAAATAAAATTACGTAGTGCGTATTTGGTTGAACCGCACCTTTTTACCTGTGTGACAAATTTGAGTGCGTTATTATATCTAGTGACCAAATTTTAACTGTTTTGAAATCCGCAAATAGCTTTGACTATTTTTCTTAAAAACCGCAAATTCTTTTGCCAAATGTCTGATTGGTGATACATAAGCGGTTTTGTAAATACCTCACTAAAAACGCACCGCAACCTGTCACCATTCATAACCTATATGTGAGTTTGGTTTATGCTTTTGTAGTTTGGTGGGACATTTTCCTCTATGATGTTGCAAACAGAAGTTATAAATAAACTGCCGACAAAACAAAAAGTTATAAATAAACTGCCGACAAAACAAAAAGTTATAAATAAACTTTTTTCAAACTTTAACTCACTTACTTTTCCTATACAATATAAAAATGAGAAATATCTTAAAATAGTTCTATAAATTTTTAATCACAAAATAGCTCCCAAAAATTAAAATAGTTAAAAACAAACTTTATTAAAAGATATTTATGTTTTTAGTATTAACTAATCTTGATTTAGAATTTAAATTAGGAGGTTAAGATTTGGGTATTAGGATGTAACGACTCAAATCTCGATCCAATAGTTTTGGCCTTACAAGGCTTAGTAGGGTTGGAGGAAACTTTAACTCTCTAGCTATAAATAAGCTTGTTGTAATTTTTTTAACAAACAAAAACTAAGCATCGAACCTCTGCAGATATTGAGTTCTAGGTGTGATCTATAGTCGAGCAATCACAATCACCGTCGCCCCAAGTCAAGATTGACCAGACACCACCGTTAATCGCCGCAAGTAACCCTAAAAACTGCATTGGCCTATGTCTTTTTGACCGTTAAATGATTGAATCTTATAAACCACACCAATTTTCATGATTCCAAGCCCATCATTGTGTATCTGACATTAAGACAAAAATGTGCCACCAATTTCAGCTAGAAACCACAGTCCATATGCCCTCACGCTCCTCAGGCGCCATTGGGAGCTCGACATGTACATCTCACGTGCCACCGTAGTCTGTTGCCTCCTCCGAGCGTGTCGCCACATGCCACCGTGCATCATCGCCCTTCTTCTAAGGCGCCATCGCGTGACCTTTTTCTGGTAAGCCACAATCCTTCTCGCCCCTAGTGATTTGGTCAACTCAAATGAGTCAACTCAGCGAGTAAACTCTGTGACTTGTTCAACCGGTTAGTTTGACTTTATTTTAGTTTGGTTTAGGTTAACCGGTGCAG
The DNA here is from genome assembly GCA_905132765.1 of Moricandia arvensis. Lineage (NCBI taxonomy): Eukaryota > Viridiplantae > Streptophyta > Magnoliopsida > Brassicales > Brassicaceae > Moricandia > Moricandia arvensis. The sequence continues at coordinate 73,269 of CAJHQP010000400.1, read as the reverse complement.
TTATTGGAATTGATTCTGGTTTTTGCTAACTATTTTTTTTCGATTGAATCGATTGCGGCCTAAGTAAACCAGTTGGTCCAAAACAATTTTAGTATGGTTAAAGGTTGATCGGCTTGGGTCAGAGTTGATTGGGTTGACTGTTGACCAGACTAGTTTACTTTTTGTTGACTTTGACTTGACCAGCGGGTACTTGTTTTTAACCGTTTGAAGGCTGTTATTACTCAATTTCCACCCTGATTTTAGATTTGGAGTCTGTTTAAGTATTTTGAGTTCATAGACACCACTTTCACATTTCTAAGGTGAGGGCTATTTCGTTTAATCATGTACTAGTGTAAAACTACTTCAATGGTTGGTTAGTTTTGAAGCATGTACCGTCTCTATGAATCGAGTCTGCATGAGAGTCTTGTTTGGTTATTATTTTATGCTTGCTAAACCGGGTAAAGTGTGTTAAAAGAAAATGGTTGAGTGAAATGAATGATATTAATATTGTTATATGTTTGAATCAATTTTGAGTTGTGAGGATCGCGGGTGCACAAAGACTTTTGTGTAAGATGCCTTTTTGTGGAAATGGGGGTGCACAAAGAAGTTTGTGTAATGATATGTCATGGTTTTAACTATTTTTTACCGTGATATAAATCCAGTTTTAGAGTCTTATATGTATATACAGAGTCATTTTAGATTCATTGCTAGTCCGAGTAAGGTTTGGACAACATTGGAGTTTCTGGAGCGATTTGGAAACCAAAGAATCATGAACCTGAAAATATCAACTAGAAACTGCACTTATGAACAGGGTCTCGGTCAACACTGCCCTGGTGTCAGTCAATACCCCCTTGGTGTTTCGATGCCCAATTTTGTAGAATTGTGACGATGTGTCAGAAGTTTAGCAACGGATTGAGGTCTTTCCACCAATGGATGAATCTCATATTTTTGACAAAAGATAGAGAAATGAGTTAGATATTTAGTGCCAACGTTTGAGGTCGATCCATCGGTTATATTAAAATTTATGATTGGTTTACTGAAGAGTGGTCTGTCTGACACGTGAGGAGGAAGATGTGGATATTATGGTCTGGTGTCAATCGAAAATAGCTCTGGTGTTGAACGATACCACTTCCACAGAAGCAAACCTGTAAGGTTCACTAGTTGCAACTTTGGCCCAGAAGTTTCTAGTATTTACAAAAGTGTCCAAGTCGTTTTTGACATATATTATGTTTTCCAACCATTTTTTAGGCTAGACTTTACTTAAGTATTATTTAGATTTGGAGAGAAGATATGAACTTCTTCATAGATCGATTGAGACTCATGTTTGATTTATTTATGATATCTATTCATAGCATGATTTGTGTTTCTGCTATGATGTCTAAGTAGATTTATCTGTTGGATTTACGGTTTTCAAGGGTTTAGGATGAATTGTTAGATGAATAGAATTTTTAGGGTTACCTATAGTTGCACAAAAAGGTTATCTATAGAATTTTTCATCTTGATTGTTCTTATTGATAGATTCAGATTGACAACATGAAATCTATATCATAGGAAAATTGGTAGACACGACAATGTTATTGATTACCTGAACAATTCTTGATGACCTAAATACTTATTCGCAATGGTGGTTGGTTTAGGGATTTAGTGAACATATCGAACTTGGATTTAACGCTTGTCTTAATCAATTCAATTAGCAAAGAGATTTAGAATTATAGGGTCTAGGCATAGCAAAGAAAGTCTTTACATCGACAGTTGGTTGGCTTTTTATTGTGGTATGAGTTCTAAAATTGTTCATAATAAATCATTGGCATATATTTACTTACGTTCTAAACTGCATGTTTGAATTCCCTAGATCTACCGTCTTTCCCATCGTTTGCAACCTCGATTTACATTCTGCTGTTTACTACTTATTATATATTTTATAGCTTAATCTGATAGCCATAAGTCTATTGTGTGAAACATTGAGTCTCATGTGGATTCATTTCCTAAGTACTGCATCGCATTCTTAAATTGCAGAGTAGCTCAAAGGATAAATTTAAGCATATCAAAATTTTGGTGCCGTTGTTGTGGACTTTGATAAACATTAGACTAGGTGTAGGATTTAGATTAGGTATTTCTTTTCTATTTTTTTTTTAGATTTATGTGTTTATTTAATGTGCATGCTTTAGTACCAGAAGCAACAAGGAAACATAGCTCTTAAATAATTCCAACCAGGAGTTGTCCGTGCGTACAAGAAGCCAGTTTCGAACGACACTACTCGATCACAAGTTTCGAATGACACTACTAGAGTAGCGATCGACACCTTTCAAGAATCTGGAAACATGGTCGGTCAAATTGTGGAATTGGTTGATGCTGAAGGGGGTTTATGGGATTGATGTTTATCGGAATGTTGGAGTTGTTTGAGTAAGAACACCGGGAGATTATAATAGGCATGATCAGTTCTACGTTAATAGGTTTGCAGTTCGACCTCCATCATTCCTTTGGAATGACTTTGAGTTGAAATTGCTACATTCTCGGAATGACCTACAAAGGCATTCAGGATATTTGATCAGGTTTTGAGCTTATTAAAGAGATTGCCCATACCATAGCTTCACTGGGATTCAACTCCTGGGAATCTTATACATGTGCATAGATTAGAATATCAGATAACTTCGAATGCTTCATGACATGCGTGTTTTAGTTTTTCTAGAAGGGTATAAATATCCTAAACAAATCACTATCAAATTAACCATAGTCTTTAACACACAAATAGTACTCTTGCCAAAAGAGACCAGATGTAGTACTCAGGGATTGAATCCACAGAGAGCAATGGCACACAATAGAGTTCTAATTTCTACAGATTAAGCTAGGTGAATATATATATTGGTGGCAAACAATCACTTACGGAAATATGTTTTTCAAGACGTAGAGATGCAATATGGAAATATGCTAATAATGCAAATATGGAAATAATGCAAATATGGAAATATAGAAATATTCTAATAAACTAACTTGATGCAAATATTAATATGCTAGATCTAGGGTTTTAAGCTTAATGGATTATAGTGGTTAGGAAGCACATATATGTATATATACTAGGACTCAAATATTAACTATTCTGACCTTTTTAACTCCAACTCTCGTATGCGAACAAAAGGAAAGACCATCGATCGACGGCTAAGGCCTGATGTAGATCGACGGTGAAATCAGAAGGAAGTGTGAACGAGATTGGATAAGTCCACCAGACTTCTTATACCAGCTCTCGCATGCGCCAAACAGCCTAGTTCAATGTAGTCTGTTCTAGCACAGAACCTACTCTCGTAATCGTCCATGTCGTACTTTTGAGATCCTAGTTAGCTACTCTAGAATGCAAACATTAAGCACAACTCAATTGATGGATATTAACTTAACTAGCAATCCTACTTTTGGGCTAATATATGATTGCTATCATTCAACCCTAAATCTAGTTGATGACTACTTAGACATAATCAAAGAAAGAATAATAATCTGAATAGAATGCACAGAAAAAATACTAGGGTTCCAATACAAATCTCCCTAAGGAGTTATGAATCTTCTCCCCTAAAAACCTAAAACTATAAAGCTATGTGAGTTGTGTCAAGCCTTGCCTACGTTTGTACTTGCACACTCTTCATGCTCTCAATACATGAGCATAAATATAAAACCCCTAAAATCTAGGTCAAAACTCGTCCAGGGCAATCTTTTCTTTTGCCTTCTGAACTTGGGCTTTTCAGTCGGCTGTCTGCGAGTTAGGCGTCGCTCGATGGCAAGTGTGCAGCATCGATCGACTTTGGTCTTTCATCATCGGTCGATTCCCAGGTTGTGTCGTCGATCGACGACAGACTTGTACTTTGACTCCTCAAATAGTCAGCTACAGATTCTTCTCCTCTAAATGCTCCAAAAGCTCCAAGTATCTCTATTTATCTCCAAAACATCCCTTGACCTGTAAATACTCTAAAACATATCATAGACACACATAATAGACCCTAAATAGAGCGTAGAATATGGCCTAAAACTTGTAATACATAGGCTATATTAACTCCCCCCCCAGACTTAATCTTTTGCTTTTCCTCAAGCAAACTAAACCTGTGAAAAGTGTTTGAAAAGTGGAGACTCACATAATGTCTAAATATAACTGTCACCTTACTCTGTTGCAACCACATTCTATCAAGTCAATCACAGAGAAACTCTATATACCCTATCCTAGTATAGAAACCAAATCCAGTTTACCAACAACTTAGAAAATACTAGTTGACTCACCCCTCTATTGATTTCATTTCTTTGCATAAAATAAAGTGTAGGCTTTACCTTGGGAGTATCGATCAAAGGACACATGGACCCTACCTCTACAAATATCTGAACAACTAGGCACAAATTCTTCTCTTATTCATTTCTCCCCCTTTCTCTCTGAATCTTTCTAGATCTCAAACTCAATGGACAATGATGCTGGTACAATCCATCTTACCATCTCATTTTTTATTTTCCTCCTCTAAGTAAAAGTGAAATAAAAGCTTACTAAACAGTGGGTTGCCTCCCACACAGCGCTTGGTTATAGTCTTTAGCTCAATGTTGTGAACTTTCGGACTAGTAGGAAGTTGGATCAACACTTGGAAAATAAGTGTCTACATCTTCTTTGCTCTTCTGAAACCATGTACTGATGAATTTCCTTATTGCCTCATATCCTATGGTTTTCTCATTCCTTGTAACTGTTCTGAAAAAGTCCATTGAATGCATTCCTTTTTCTATTTCTCAGTATTGCGCTGTAGCATTCTAAGCCAGACAGTTGTAGCGTCCGATAAATCCTCTAGTTGCTGAGAAATATCTTCCTTCATCACGTTCTGAGAAAATGCAATCTCATCGAACCTATCTTCCAATTCTGTTTTTGCTGCTGTCTTGTGTCCGTGGTCTTCATTGTTGATTGATGTGTCGATGTTGCCGTCGATCGATGCTCGGTTTTCTGCCCTAATCGCATGTTGTCTCTGAACAGTATCCAAATCTTGTTTCATCTCATCCATGCGTGCAGTCAAACCGGTAAGGCATGTGTCTATAGGATAGTAGACATCATCCAACCTCTTGTAAAAATCATCCAGTGACATAATTGGAGTTCTATAGATCACATTCACAATATCATCAATCTCTTCTCTGTTGTATGTCTGTTGATCCTTCTTAGACATAGCGATCCTTGTTGCATGTTCTGGTAAACATATGTAGCTCTGCTCAAACAAATTAACTATCTTTAGAACTACTCTGATGTCTTCAGCTTGCACATTCAATACCCTTCCATCCGTAGCTCGTGCATTACCATTCTCATCTCTGTAGATGCCATACTCATCTTTCTTTTCCCAGCGGAAAAGTTTGTTGCCTTCAGTATCAAAAGCTCTAGTACCCTGCTCGAAACGCCAATCGATCGATGTCCTGATGGCAGATCGGCTCGTGCCTATGGATCAGTGCAGATCGGCTCGTGCCTATGCTCCTCAATATCGATCGATGCTGAATGGTGTGTGTCGATCGCTGGCTGTGCTACTGCTGTCCAAATATACTACCCGGTCCATTAGCCATAATAAAGGTATATGCTACATCCTCCTTGGATAAATGTAGGATTCTCCCACAAATAGCACGTGCATGTCCCTCTGGGTCTCTAAAAATACTAAACTCATCTTGTCTGAGATTACCAATATTTTTCTCTTCTGCTCCATGTTTGTGTTCTGGTTCGCATCTGATGTTATTCAAAGGCCAAGAGTATCATGTGATCGATGCTTGATTATCCATTCTCGTGTTCATCACCCAGCCAGCTTCCTCTGATGCCAGGCCGCAACATTCAATCTGCTTTTCCTCTCTGTAATCTTCATCGTATCCTTCGAATACTTAACGTGTGTCGATCAATGGTGTATGGTGACCGTCGATCGATGCTCGATAACTAGACTGTTGCGCAAAAAGGTTTCCAGCTCTATTAGCCATGGCAAGAATGTTTGCAATATCTTCTCTCATGACATTAAGTAGTATGCCTTCATAGCTCTTGCGTGATTGTCGGGATCTCTCATGATACTGAACTCATCTGGTTGTAGATAACCATATTCCTTCTCGCGTTCTGCAGCTGAATCTACTTCGGTTACTGCTTCATGGTCAGTATTGATCAATGGCATAGGGTTGCCATCGATCGATGTCGAATTCCCGAATCGATGGGAAATATGAAAAACACCAACCTCTTCCATAGCAATACCAAGGTACTCGATCATCTCTTCTTCTCTGTAGAATTCGTCGTACTCGGGTAGGCTGTGTTCTAATCACCATTTGTGTGGTAGGCATTGATCGGTTCTGGAGTGTGAGTGTCAATCGATAACAAAGGGTGGGTGTCGACTGATTGTTGAACTGCAAGCGTGTCGATCGATAGTCTGGGTTGGGTGTCGATCGATGCTCCATCTTCTGACTCTTCATCGAAGTTATAATCGCAGAAGCATGTGGCCACAAGTTCTGCATTATCACACAATTTTGGGAGGTCAGTTTATTTTAATAAATTTCATAATAGACATTATGGTCAATCAAGGAAAGGCACAACATGTTTGTCCTCATGTTGTAGATAGCTCCCACGGTAGCCATGAAAGCTCTTCCAAGTAACAAGGAAGAATTCCAATTGATCTGGATATCCATCACTTGGAAGTCTATGGGACTAATACATCTTGAATTTGAAGTGGGACATCTCTACAAATACCTCCTAAATCCACTCTAGAGGAATCCACAAAGATGAAATAATCGCTGGAAGGCTCCACTTTCAGGTTCAATGTTTCTGCCATAGCTCTTGGTATGATGCTCATCGATGATCCAATATCACAGAGGGCGTTGGGAAACTTGTGGCTTTTGAATAGACATGGCACCACAAATTTTCCCGGATCACTTTTCTTCTCCAGAACAACCCTTTGTTTCTTCCTAGGATGATCCTTGGCAGTTTTGTCAACCATCATGGGTTCTGATGCACCCATCTTCTCCTCCAGAGTTGTCATATTTGTGACTATTGGAAAGGGCACCCGTTTTGATGTTGGGAATCTTCGTTTGATTCTTCCATCGAGGCATCTAACGATGTTCAAAAAATTTCCCGATTTTGCTAACTCCACAAGCGTCATCGATCGATTTGTAGCAGCCAGTATCGATCGACCTCCGTGTGAATGGCATATTTCCTCTTGTAGCTTTTCTTTCTTCACTTCTACCTAAAAATCATCATCAATTAGTGACTTGAGCTGGTGCACCTACCTAGCTTCTATTTTCTCCTCGATCTTTTGACCTGCTGCATTACGCAGATGACCGTCTAGATCATGCAGGTCTCCATTCCCATCCCGAATAAATATCAACGTCGCAACCATCTGAACTCGTTTGTGTTTGTCGATCGATGCAGGTACTATTCTGTCGATCGTCGGTATGTGATCAGTGTCGGTCGATGCTTGAGTTCTGATGCCGGTCGTTGATGTCCGTAAAGATGTATTGGTAGACGCGGAGTTGGTGCTGTCGATCTGGGCTTGTTGTCTTTCTTTACGGATTGTATGTTCGATTCTATTGGGGTCAGAGAAAAGTAGTTCTTGTCCTTTATTGATCATGGTGTGTCTTTGCATGCACCTGAAAAACAAGGAAAAGAAAAATTTAGTAACTTGAATGTAGTAACAAACCTAGACAAAATCCTAGAAATTAAATCTAATGGCGATCAATGCTCCCCGGCAACGACACCAAATTTTACATGCGTGTTTTAGATGTTCTAGCAGGGTATAAATATCCTTAAATAATCACTATCAAATTAACCCTAGTCTTTAACACACAAATAGTAATCTTGCCAAAAGAGATCAGGTGTAGTACTTAAGGATCAAATCTATAGAGAACAATAATAGATTTCTTATTTCTAAAGATTAAGTTAGGTGAATAAATATATTGGTGGCAACCAATCAGTTAAAGAAATATTCCTTTTCAAGAAGTAGAGATGCAATATGGAAATATGCAATATGGAAATATGCAAATAATGCAATATGGAAATAATGCAAATATGAAAATATTATAATAAACTAACTTGATGTAAATGTTAATATGCTAGATCTAGGGTTTCAGTCTTAATGGATTATAGAAGATAGGAAGCACATATATGTAAATATACTAGGACTCAAATATTACCTATTCTGACCCTTTTAACTCCAACTCTCGTATGCGAGCAAAAGGAAAGACCATCGATCGACGGCTAAGGCCTGATTTCGATCGACGGTGATCGAAGGAAGTGTGAACGAGATTTGATAAGTCCACCAGACTTGTTAGAGCAGCTCTCGCATGCGCCAAACAGCCTAGTTCGGTGTAGTCTGTTCTGGCACAGAACCTACTCTCGTGGTCGTCCATGTCCTATTTTCGAGATCCTAGTTAGCTACTGTAGAATGCAAGCATTAAGCACAACTCAATTGATGGATATTAACTTAACTAGCAATCCTACTTTTGGGCTAATCTATGATTGCTATCATTCAACCCTAAATCTAGTTGATGACTACTCAGACATAATAAAAGAAAGAATGGTAATTTGAATATAATGCATAGAAAAAATATTGGGGTTCCAATACAAATCTCCCTAAGGAGTTATGAATCTTCTCCCCTAAAAACCTAAAACTATAAAGCTATGTGAGTTCTGTCAATCCTTTCTTACACTTGTACTTGCACACTCTTCATGCTCTCAATACATGAGCATAAATATAAAAACCTTAAAATCTAGGTCAAAACTTGTCCAGGGCATTCTTGTCTTTTGCCTTATGAACTTGGGCTTATTAGTCGGATGTCTGCGAGTTGGGCGTCCATCGATGGCAAGTGTGCAACATCGATCGACCTTGGTCTTTCATCATCGGTCGATTCCCACGTTGTGTCGTCGATCGACGACAGACTTGTACTTCAACTCTTCAAATAGTCAGCTACGGATTCTTCTCCTCTAAATGCTCCAAGTATCTCCATTTATCTCCAAAACATCCTTGGACCTGTAAATACTCTGAAAATATCCTAGAGACACATAATAGACCCTAAATGGAACCTAGAATATGGCCTAAACTGGTAATAAATAGGCTATATCACTTCAAGTGAAGGAGACTTCAATATTATAAGCCCAAAAGAAGCACACAAACTGATTGAGAATTTAGTTTCTAGAAATAGTACCAAGAATGCAGATCTTGACAGGAAAATGTTAGTTGGAAACATGGATAGTGGTGAGATCACTGAGGTTAAAGCCAAGCTCAATTCGGTTCACAATATCCTTGTGAACAAGAAACATGTTCACTTTGTTGCAGAGTTTTGAGGCCTTGGAACATGCTGAAGAGAAGGATGTGAATTACATTAATGACATTGTTTTTAGGGCTATATCGAGACCTCAATTTCATAAGCCTTTTTTGGAGCAATAGTAGTTTCACCATGATAGAAGGCTTGACAAAGCAGATCCTAGAATGTCACATCTTGGCCCACCAGTATGTGGGCTTCTTTGTTTTTTATTAGTTTGAACCATAGCCCATCTTCTTTTTTTCATTTATTTCAGGCCAGCGTAGTAAACCCTAGGTTTTTACCTCATTTTCTTATAACAGAATTCTTCCCCTTCTCTTCTCTCCATTTAGCAACCGGAGCGAAGCCCTGCAGAGTTCCAGAGAGATCTGAAAACCCTAGCCGTCAAGGTTTCTCCTTTTTTCTTTCTCTCTTGGACGACCTCTCTCTCCTCTACAGTCTCTTTCATTGCACGCCAAAACCAAGCTGTCATAGATACCTAATGAGCAGATCCGAGTCTGTTTTTGTGTCTAGATCTCTTCTTCCTTTCTTTCTAGATTTGGTACCAATGAGGTAAGAAACCATAATCTTTTTTCTTTTCCTTTTCTCTTATCTTAAATCTCTCATCTCAGATATTTTGGTGGTAGAACAAATCCTTTCTTTTGTAGATCTGGTTTGATGGAAGCCTTATGTTGCAGATCTGCTTCTCCTCTCTTTCTATTCACAGATCTAAGACCAAGCTGAGGACTAATGTGATCTCTTCTTCCCTCTTTTATAATTGGTTCATAGTAGGAGTTTCTATCTAAATCGTTCATACCTACGTGTTATGTATAAGCATATGTGTATTTTTTTGATAAGTGAACTACATCATATATATATTGTATTGTAGTGTGTGAAAAAATAGATCTACTCATAGGTTGCTAAGCTGAATGTGGTTGTATGATGAGTGATACTTATATTCGGGTGTTTGCATTGTGTAGGGAATAAGCATGTGTGGGTAGTGTATATGATATATGAAACGCCCTAAGCATATGTGTGCCGATGCAATATGGTGGAGGAACAAACATCTCGGGTGTTGCATCGCTTCTTGATGGATCATGTGGAGACAGTGTGATGTCATCTAGACAGAGTGAGGTGGCATGATTCATCGTTGGAGGGAGGTGTACGGCATGCCCAGATCACGCAGGGACCGAACAGGTGGCGTGATCGCGTGAACAGGGTGGCGTATCAAGTGTGAATCATTGTCGGTAACTTGATTGCGTGAAGGCGTTGAACTCATGTGTACCGATTTGGGTGGTGATCTCTCACACGACAACATGAAGAACGCGGGGACCGAATGAGGTGGTGTGGTCTCATGTTGACACCGTCGAGGTTTATCCTAGTTACTTGATGATTTCTGTTGCTTTACTAGATGTTCTAGGTAGAGATTTTTCTATGTTGTGTGGTGAATGGTGGGTGATGATTACGAGGCTCCTAGAACTTCCCTCACTGAGCTTTTGTCAAAATGCTCACCCCTCTTCCTTCCCTTTCCCCTTGCAGATGCGGTTCATGTTGGTGGATTTTGGACAAAGGCGTCCTGGATCCTAAAGACACATTGTTTCGGCCCTTGTGGTTGGAGACAAGTGTCCTAATATCACCGACCATTTCAGCTATGCTAGGTCGGAGTTTGACATTAAAGGTCATCAGAAGATGAGTGTGGACTTCAATAAGAAGTTGGATTCTGTTTACAATGAGCTGAATGGGAAATTTGAAGCTATGAACACTCATATTAAGAAGATAGATATTCAGGGTCAACAGATTGTGAGGCCGTAAAGAGGCAAAAGACCAATCCTAGGAATTTTTTCAATATTATCTTGGTGAACGTAGCTGACTCTAGAGCCACAACCTCAGTGTCAATCGACAACTTGTTGGTATTGGTCGTCACCACCTCAATTCTATGGTTCTTCAAGTTTTGACAGACCTAAATCGACCACAAGCTGCACTTTTGACATCGGCGAGTCGACACTGAATTATAATTCACGAAATTATGCATATTATGACAAAATATTTCGTCACAAAAAAACATTTTCGTAACAATAGAGACATTGTGACTTAAATGTTAATTGTTGCAATAAGCTAGTCACAAATTTTTTTTCGTAATAAAAATGTCACAAATTTTGTGACAAAATATTATGTAACAAATTCGTCATAAATAGTGATGGTAAAAAGAATCACAAAAATATCACAATAACTGACTAATTAAATTGTCTTAAAGTATGCAATATTTAAACATAAAATCATTATCGGAACAGAATACTTTTAAATCCAGATACATCTTCTCACCAGACAATCCAAGTGTGGTGAAACTGAAATAAAGTAACTACAATCTATAAGGAATAGAACCTTCCACTGGTTAAGCTTCATCGTCTCAATGAAATGACCTCCAATATCTCATTGGTGATTGGTCTATATAAACCAAAGAAACCCAGATCAGCTCAAGAGTACACAGAAAAGCAGATCAAGAGGAAAAAAAAAATCAAGCTTTGGATTTCAATTAGCAATCTGAGACATAAGAATATATTGACATTGTTGTAGAAATCGGACCGGATAGAGCAGGGTCGCAGCTAATAATTTGAGAAATAGTGCAATAAATGGAACACCGGATTTAACGTGGAAAACCCCAAAGGGGAAAAACCACGGACAAAGTAGAAGAATTTATTCCGAGGAAAATAATAGGAGTTACAACCTCTCTATTATAACGGAGAAAAATAATAAATAATTCTCTCGTTATAACAGGAGAAAAATATTCAAACTCTCTAAATAATTTTCTCTCAACCCGATCCCAAATACCCGTAAGGAAATATACCCGAAATGAAAAGAAATTTTTTTTTTTTCTTTCCACTCACTCTCTCTCTCTTACGATCTTCTTCTTCTTCACTCTCTGTGATTTTTGGGATGATCAAATGCTTCCTCCTTTGCATGCTATTTATAGAGAGATCTTAAGGGAGTTGAGCCACAATCTTTGACAAACTATTTTCCAAAATGATGGCTGCCTAACATCACCGGCCAAGCCGTAATCAACTCCACCGGCCAACCTACCGTCATGCACAAAACGTGCTTTAACAATCTCCCACTTGAAGATTTGATTGAGGATCAATCGGATCTTCACACCATTCTTTCTACCTTGTCATCTCATGTTGCTTACGTCTCCATCAGGCTACAAGAGGATCGACACCAAATAAACTTGTCAGTACTGACTGCTTTCGTCAAAAAATCTGCTATGTTTTCTTTTGTATGAATCTTCTGCATATCTATCGTGCCCTCTTCCACTTTCTCACGAACGAAGTGATACTGGACTCGAATATGCTTGGTTTTTGAATGAAAGGCTGGATTCCTTGCAAGATGCACGGCACTCTGACTGTCACAAAAAAGAGAAATTGTCTCTTGTTTGTGCCCGAGTTCCTCCATCACCATCTTCAACCACATTGCCTCTTTACTAGCTTGTGTAGCTGCTATATATTCTGCTTCAGTTGTTGATGTCGCCACAATTGATTGTAGTTTTGAAACCCAGCTTACAGATCCGCTAGCAAGTGTAAACACATATCCGGTTGTGGATTTGCTTTTATCCAGATCACCTGCATAATCTGAATCAACATAGCCTCTGACAATAAAATCTGATCCTCCATAACATAATGCAACATCCGAGGTACCCTTAATATATCTTAGGATCCTCTTAACGGCATTCCAGTGCTCTTTACCAGGATTCGCCATGTACCGACTTACTACTCCCACTGCTTGTGCAATGTCTGGTCGTGTACAAATCATTGCGAACATTAAGCTTCCCACTGCTGATGCATACGGTACTCGAGACATTTCCATCCTTCCTTCTTCACTGCTAGGACTCATACTGGAGGATAACTTGAAATTAATAGGAAGTGGGGTAGAAACTGGCTTACAATCTTGCATGTTGAACCTTCGCAAGATTTTCTTCAAATAATTCTTCTGTGAAAGCCAAATCTTCCTATTATTTCTGTCTCGGTGAATTTGCATCCCTAGAATCTTGTTTGCTGGTCCCAAGTCCTTCATCTCAAACTCCCTAGCCAACTGTGCCTTCAATTCATTGATACGATCATTGTTGGGGCCTGCTATCAACATGTCGTCTACATACAGCAGCAATGTAATGAACTCTCCTTCACCAAACCTCTTGAAATATGCGCAAGGGTCTGCATGGAGTCTGCTGTATCCAAGGCTCATAATGAAGGAATCAAATCTCTTGTACCAACATCTTGGCGCCTGCTTTAGACCGTACAGAGATTTGTTTAACCTGCAAACCAAGTTCTCCTTTTCTTTTTCTTCAAAACCTTCTGGTTGGAGCATATAAATTTCTTCCTCAAGATCGCCATGAAGAAAAGCTGTTTTCACATCTAACTGCTCTAGATGTAAGTCAAATGTAGCACACATTGCCAACAGCATCCGAACTGTTGTGAGCCGAACCACAGGTGAAAAGATTTCATTAAAGTCGATGCCTCCTTTCTGAGCATATCCTTTCACCACCAATCTAGCACGATACCGCTCCACTTGGTCATCACCATTTCGCTTGATCTTATATACCCATTTGTTTCCAATGGCTTTTCTTCCTGGTGGTAATGATACAAGCTCCCAAGTTTTATTCTTATGTAGAGCTTCAATTTCTTCTTGCATTGCTTCCATCCACTGAGATACATCTGGACTGCTCATTGCTTCCTGAAGATTTGATGGCTCCCCGTCCTCAGTTAAAAGACAGTATGCAACATTGCAGCTCATATCATAATCTTTGTGCCAGGCTGGTGTAGTCCTTACACGCTTTCCTTTACCAAGTTCTTCTTTAGACTCAGCAAGTTCTTCTTCCTCGTGTTCTGGTGTTGCTTCAGAAGAATTCTCTTTTTCCACCCGTACTGCTACGATCTCTGACCTTTCTTTTGAACTGCTATTTTCTTCTTCGATCTTTTTATCTTCTGTGAAGATAACATCCCTGCTGATTATAACCTTGTGGGCAGTGGGATCCCACAGGCGATACCCCTTCACTCCATCAGCATATCCCAAGAACAAGCACCTTCTAGATTTTGGATCTAGTTTTGTAGTTTCTTGGGTATTGTACATCACGTACACTGGGCTCCCAAATATATGGAGGTCTGAATAATCTACTGGCTTCTCTGTCCACATCTCCATCGGTGTCTTCAACTCAATTGCAGTTGATGGCGACCGATTTATCACATAACAGGCGGTGTTGACTGCTTCTGCCCAAAACTTCTTCTCTAAGCTTGCAGCTCCCAACATTGCTCTTGTTCTTTCTAACAGAGTCCTGTTCATCCGCTCTGCCACTCCATTTTGTTGAGGAGTGTATGATGTAGTGAACTGCCTTTTGATGCCCTCTGCTTTACAGAATTTGATAAATGCATCACTAGTGTATTCACCTCCATTATCTGACCTCAAACACTTGATCTTCTTTTCAGATTCAAGTTCCACCCGTGCTTTAAAAACTTTGAAGACTGAAAACACATCCGCCTTACTCTTGATAGGATACACCCAACATCTCCTAGAGTAGTCATCGATGAAGGACACAAAGTACTTCGCTCCTCCTAGTGATGTAACTGGTGCTTGCCACACATCAGAGTGAACCAATTCTAGAACATTTTTACTTCTAGAACTCAATGTGCTAAACTTCAACCGATGCTGCTTGCTTGTAATACAATGCTCACAAAAGGATAATGATACCTTTGTGAGACCCGGAAGTAACTTCTTCTCTGCAAGAATTTTCATGCCTTGTTCCGACATATGCCCAAGTTTCTGATGCCACACCGTTGTAGCCTTCTCACTGGAACAACTTGAAGCAACAGATGCTTCTGATTCTGACAGAGTTTCTCCTTTTAACATGTATAACTTCGCAGCTATCTTCTCTCCTTTCATAAGCACAATTGCTCCTCTAATTACTTTTAGAGTTCCATTCTCGACTTCAACTATGCAACCAAAATCATCAAGTTGCCCCACAGATAATAAATTCTTTTTCAGGCCTTCCACGTGTCGCACCTCATGAATAGTACGAATTGTACCATCATACATCTTCAGTTGAATGGATCCAGTGCCAACAATCTTAAGTTCATGATCATTGCAACTGTACACAGATCCTCCACAGATAGGTTCATATTGATGGAACCAATCTCTTCTAGAGGTCATGTGATATGTAGCTCCTGAGTCGAACAACCATATATCAGCGAACCTTCTCCTGTTTTCGCTTGAAATTGCTGCTTCACAACACAGGGCTATTCCATTATCTGAAGTGTTTGCAACATTTCCTTGAGGGTTGGAATTCTTTAATTCCCAACAATCCTTCTTCAAGTGACCCTTCTTGCCACAGTGGTAGCATTTATAAATCTTCTTACTTCTTGACTTTGATCTACCATGTTTGTGACTCCCACTTGAGCCATGCTCCATTGATCTTCCTCTCATCACCGTCAATGCCTCCACTTGTGGAGTTTCTCGTCTGTCTTCCTTACTTTTGCGCCGACTTTCTTCTTCCAGAACCGCAGCTGCAACATCGTCAAAGACTAGACTGTCGGTGGAGACATTATTTGTTAAGTTGATGATGAGTTGATCATATGAATCTGGTAGACTTTGAAGTAGAAGCTCAGCACGCTCCTGTGATTCTACTTTATAGCTCAACGAAGTGAGTTGAGAAAATAAAGTATTCAAGGTATTGATGTGCTCCGTCACTGAAGTAGATTCCGCCATCCGTAGAGTATAAAGCTTCCTCTTAAGGAAAATTTTGTTGTGCAGCGACTTGGCCTCGTACAATTTTGCAAGGTGATCCCATATCTCCTTTGCAGTCTTCTTCTCCTCAATGCTTGACAACACTCCATCTGCAAGTGCAAGGTGAAGATTTGCAATAGCATTCCCGTCCATCTCGTTCCACTTATCATCATCCGTGTATGTAGCCGACCTTTCACTAATGGCCGCTAAGCAGCTATCTTTCCTCAAAATAGCCTTCATCTTCAACTTCCACAGCGCAAAATTGCTGCCGTTGAATTTTTCGATCTCAAATTTTGCCGCCATTGCTTCTTCCAGAACCTATGCTCTGATACCACTTGTTGTATAAATCGGACCGGATAGAGCAGGGTCGCAGCTAATAATTTGAGAAATAGTGCAATAAATGGAACACCGGATTTAACGTGGAAAACCCCAAAGGGGAAAAACCACGGACAAAGTAGAAGAATTTATTCCGAGGAAAATAATAGGAGTTACAACCTCTCTATTATAACGGAGAAAAATAATAAATAATTCTCTCATTTTAACAGGAGAAAAATATCCAAACTCTTTAAATAATTTTCTCTCAACCCGATCCCAAATACCCGTAAGGAAATATACCCGAAATGAAAAGAAAATTTTTTTTTTTTTCTTTCCACTCACTCTCTCTCTCTTACGATCTTCTTCTTCTTCACTCTCTGTGATTTTTGGGATGATCAAATGCTTCCTCCTTTGCATGCTATTTATAGAGAGATCTTAAGGGAGTTGAGCCACAATCTTTGACAAACTATTTTCCAAAATGATAGCTGCCTAACATCACCGGCCAAGCCGTAATCAACTCCACCGGCCAACCTACCGTCATGCACAAAACGTGCTTTAACAGACATCACATACTTAGTGCTGTGTTAAGGAAGAAGCAAAAGTTCAATCCGTTATGACATATCGTAAATTTAACAGAGGATCGTAAATTTAACAAAAATATATGGAGACAGGAAGTAGAAGTAGATTTTTCAGAATGAAAAGATAAGAACGTACAGAGTAAAAAGTAATCAGGGAGATCCACTGCTACAATTGGCTAATCAGAGACTATTGTTGACGGTGGCAATGATGATTGATGATTGATGGAGGAGAAAGGGATGGAATGAATAGTCATCATCTGGCCATGGTATATAAAGCTGGCTGTGGGCATGGAACATTTTCAGGGATTGCCCAAACCGACCATGAGCCATGAGAGCTGTAGCCTAGTTGATTCATGCTCAAACCGCAAAACGAAGATGAAACCGAATGAAGAGACAGAGAGGTGAATAGAGGCAGAATAAACATAAATCCTAGGAAGTGGCTATTATAAAGTCTAAATAGGGTTTTACTATAAATTATCTATGGTTACGTATTACTCTCTCTTGTTTTTAAATAAGTGTCATTTTAACACTTTATTTTTGTTACAGAAAAAGTGTCGTTTTCGGATTTCAATACAATTGTTTTGATATATTGTCAATTCTAACCTTAAACTAAATTGCTTCCACTATAAAATTTGGCTCCATTTTTTTGTTGTCATGATCAACTAACGTAATAGCTGGTTTTTGTTAGTCTATGACATAAATGTTACTCGTTTAAGTGATTTGTTTTTCAAAATTCATTAAATTATTCAACACTATTGACCAAACTAAATAACATAAATGTTACTCGTTTAAGTGCTTACATTTAATTTATACTAATAGTTAAATGGATACAATAAATAAATTAGTAAATAAATGTAATTGTTAAGGGTATAAGTGAATTTTAATCAAGTTTCTTAATTAATATGAAAAATGTTATTGTGACACTTATTTAGAAACCGAAGAAGTATAATTCAGCGAGGAATAAAATTTTATGATTCTGCAAAAAGATAATTATATATATGGACTTAAAAAAAAACTCTTTTACAAAATTTGGAGAAAATCTAGAATTCTTTTTACATTCAGTAGACTAGTTAATTTTTAAAATCTTAAAAACTTTTTAAATTACAAACTAAAAGATGTCAAACAAAAAAAAACTGCAAACCACTTATGGCTCTTTATAACTAATTATGTATATTTAAAAGTTTTGAATTTAGAGTTTATATTTGTGTTTAAATACTTTTAGATATATATTAGTTTTCATATATTGTTAAAATTTGTTCTTTGGTCCTATCCTAGAACTATTTAATGATTCACAAGCCTTCAAAACAAGAGAACCTATGCACTCAATTTAAAATACTGAACTATTAGTTTAGACTTGTAAACTTGTGATTTTATTATTTTATTTTATCATAGTTTTGGTAACTTTTACATTAACAATTATAATTTTATAAAACATTAGTAGATTGGTAAAACATTAAAACATACTGGTACAATTTAAAGTAAAATTTTACAACACATTTTTTTGTTATTGGTTCATATTAAATTAGTCACTGAAATCTAGTCTCTTTATCGTCACAAATTAAAAATCGACATTCAGTCATAAATTTGTTAAAATTGCAACGGTAAACTTAATCACAATTATGTCATGGCTAATACACCATCTCTTTCTGTCACACTTATGTCACAACCTGTGACAAAATTTAGTTACAATTTAACTTGTCACAATATTGTGACGAACAAGTTACAAGTTTATGACATTAAAATTTAGTCATAAAATCGTCTCTTATATGTACCAAATTAGTTACGAATAATTTTCGTATTAAAACTTCGTCACAATAAGCTTATTTTTTTGTAGTGTTAGAGTGTTGATGATACCTGACAACGTGCGGATTAAGGTTTACTTTAATGCAAACAATCTATCAAATTAACCGTACAAACTACTCTTGCCAAGAGAGGTCAAATTGTAGTACTTAGTGATCGAAACAACAGAGAGCGAGAGCACACAATAGATTTGTATATTCCTAATGGCTAAGCTAGGCAAGCTTATAAATATTGAGTAAGATTATCAGAAAAGGAAATTGTCTTAAAATATTAAAGTTGATTCAAATATGAAAAATGATAGATCTAGGATTTCAGGCAAGTGAATTATAATAGATAGGAAACAGAGAATTCTTAATATCCGAGGACAATAATTAAACAATAATTAACTGTCTGACCCCCTCTTGTCCTAACTCTCGTATGCGGATAGAGGAGTAGACCGTCGATCAACGATTAAGGCCAAGTGTCAATCGACGCTAATCAAAAAGGAAGTTTGTCCGCTACGCTAATCATACCAACTCTCTCATGTATCTAAAAACCTAGCTCAATGAAATCAATTCTGGCACAAAACCTACTCTCGTAGTAGTCCATGTCCTAAGTTCAGGTTTCTAGTTAGCTACTCTAGAACGCAAACATTAAACACAATTCCAAAGATTGATATTTCTTCATATTAGCAATCTTATTTTGGGACTAATTCATCAATACCATTATGAACCCTAAATATAGGTGAATTACTCAGATATGATCATAGAAAACATGATAGACTGATTAATATTATGAATAGAATAAATAATGAGGTTTCAATACAAATCTTTGAAGGAGTTGAGATTTTCTCCCCTAAACTACTAAGAAAACTAAAAGCTGTAAAGTAATACTTTTGTGTGGTCTCCCTTATGCCTAAACAATGGCAGAATTTTTATAAACTAGGTCAAAACTCTTTCAAGGGCATTCTCGTAATTTGTCTTGACTTGAGCTTGAAGTCGGCCAATACTCTGCGAGTGGGCCATCAATGGACAGCATGGTCATGCTTGAATTTGATTCGTACTTAGCTGAACATGAACAGCTACTAGATATCTCTTCTGAATACTCTAACAAGCTCTATTATCTCCATAATGCTCCAAAACGTACCTTGACTTGGAAAGACACTAAATACACAGTCCAAACACACATAGTAGACTCCAAATAGAGTCCAAATGATGGTCTAAAATTGGTAAATGACATGGTATATCACCTCCTAGACTTAACATTTTGCTTGTCCTCAAACAAAGGTAGCCTACAAAAGAGGTTTGAAAAGCGAGGAGTCACATAATACATAAGTATGACTATCACTCATAATATATTGCAAGCACATCAAATAATGCTAATCAAAGAGAAATTTTATATGCCCTATCCTAGTATAGCAACCAAATCCAATCTACCAGCAACTCAACAAATACTAATTTGACTCACCCCTCTACTGATCTCATTTCTTTTCATAAAAATAAAGTGCAAGCTTTACCTTGGGAGTATCGATCAAAGGACACATGAACTCAACTCCTGAAAATCAACATACATTGATATAAAGTCTTTCATGATATCTTTCTTCCCTTTTTTCTCTCTGAATCTTTTTAGAACTCAAACTCCATGGACAATGATGCTGACACAGTCCATCTTCCCATCTCATTTTAATTTTTTTGGGCAAAGTTGTAGGCGAAGAGTGGGGTCATCCGTAATGTACCTACCCCTCGCTTACAACAATGTGTGATCATTCCTTTGAATTATAATGGTGGGGTCATCGGTAATGTACATACCCCTTTGCATCTCAGGAAATAATCTCAATCTTTTCTCTTATAGATCCTTAAGAGAGAGAGCGAAGAGAAATTAAAAATACACAGACTAGTACGTTACAAACTTGCAGAAGGAATCCGATCTGATGTATACCAATCTCAAAGCAAGAAAGATAGTAAGTATTAGGTTGGAGATCAGCTTTGGTTCCTTTAAATTTTCTTAGTTAGTGCGATCTAATGGCAAGATAATCCACTTTGGCATCTCTAGTAATCTCTGCAATCAACATATCTAAGAATGGTGCTATAGTGTGGTAAGTCAATAAATAAGTTCTGATCATAATCCCTTTTTGACTCAATAAAAACTATTTGAAAAACTTAATAAATAAAACTCTGGTAGATACTATCTCTCATCAAGTCTTGAGAAAGGTAAACTCCATCAAGCTTGTGTTCTAATAACATTCTCTGTTACCAGCCTCTACCTAAATGTTGCGTGATGATTGTGATCGATTGCCAGGTGTTTATGTCGGTCGATGTTGAACTGACTGCCCTAATCGATTGTTATTGTTTGAAGAGATTCCCTGATCCATTAGCCATTGCAAATATGTCTGTGATATCTTCCTTGAATTCTTTGAGAAGTCTTTCATTTATTGCTCGTGCCTATCCATCTTGGTCCCTCATAATTCCCAACTCATCTAGTATGAGATTACCATAATCATCATCGTATCCTACCGGATTATCGTCGATCGATGGTATTGAGTCACCATTGATCGATGTTGCATTCCAGGCTCCATAGGATCCTCTAAAATTTCCAGTCTCCTCTAGTTTAAAACCATGGTATTCGACTGCTTCTTCCCCAAAGTAGGAAACATTGTATTTTGGATTGTTGTTCTCTAGTGCCATCTCATGGTATTGCCATCCAATGTATAATATGTCCTCTTGATTGTCTTCGTCATTCTGATATGTGGCATGACCGTCAACCAATACCAAGGGTTGGGTATTGATCGATGTTGTGTCTGCAAGCTCCTCATCTTGATCGTAATTGCAGCATCATGTAGCAATTAAGCCTGGATCATCCCCAATTCTATCAAAATAGCTTTGTTCTTGAGTTTAAGAGGTTCATAAAAGGTGTTTGGATAAATTAAGGATAGATACAACATGTTTTTTCATGTCGCAGATATCTCCCACTGTGGCCATGAATGCTCTTCCATGGAGTAAAGAAGAGTTCCATTCAATCTTTATATCCATCACATGGAAGTCTACTGACACTAAGGCGTTGCAAATCTGCATTGTGACGTCTCTGGCTATCCCTCCTGAATTCACCTTGGAGCAATCTAAAAAATTGAATGAATCACTCGAAGGATCCACTTTCAGGCTCAACTTCTCCACCTTAACTCTAGGCATGATGTTGACTGCTGATCAAGTATCGCAGAGGGCATTGGGATATTTGTAGCCTTTGACAAATTATGAAATCACAAACTTCCCAGGGTCACTTTTCTTCTTGAGAGTAGTCATCTGCTTCAGCTTCTATCTGAGGCCTTGGAACATGCGCTATATGTCCTCTTCTGTTTCCTTGGATTCCCTGAAAAACATCCATAATCTATGAGGATAGTACGCTTCGTCAAATTGGGTATCTAAAAGAATTTTAAAAACTCTTTTGGCAAAGCCATCCATCTCTTTGTCAGTTGCTTCTCTGCGAAGATATTTGGGAATCTTTTGCTTCCTTCTAGGGTGCCTTTCTGTTGCTTTATCAACTGTCACTGGCTCAGGTGTATCAGCGTTCTATTCTTGAGTCTCCATACTCGGACAAACAAGCTTGCATTTAGACTTGGTAGACGAAGATGTTCTGTTGTTGGAGGTTGTCGCTCGATGTTGGCTTCTCTACGTTAATCGATGTTTGAAGACTCACACGAAGCTACAGACTCTGAAGGTTCTGTCGATTGATGCTCAGGTTCGGGTGTCAATCGACACCAGTGCGAACTGCCGAAAGACGTAGCACTTTCTACCCAAAAATCTTCTTCTTGGAGTTGTTCTCTCTTCACCTCTTGCCAAATTATGCTCTCAAATTACCCTAGAAAAGCTTTACTCTCTCAAATAAGAGGCCGAGTTGTTGTACTTAGGGATTGAATCCACAGGGATCGTGAGCGCACAATAAACTCAATACAGTCACGATTAATCTAGGCAAATAGATTAATAAAGCAATAAACAAGGTAACAATTGATTGATTGCTTGTTGTAAACAATAATAAGAAATAGCTAGATCTAGGGCCTTAGGCAAGTAAGGATAGAAGCAAAGGGTATTAGTCATAGAACTCGATATCTAATATAAAAGACGACCAACT
Source organism: Moricandia arvensis (assembly GCA_905132765.1). Taxonomy (NCBI): domain Eukaryota; kingdom Viridiplantae; phylum Streptophyta; class Magnoliopsida; order Brassicales; family Brassicaceae; genus Moricandia; species Moricandia arvensis. The sequence goes on along the minus strand of CAJHQP010000400.1, from coordinate 50,479 downwards.
CTTTATGCGACTCTAATCTAGTGACTAAGTCTTTGTTCCAACTCTCGTTGTGAACTCGGATTGATCATCAATCGACGCTACTGGATGAGCATTGATCGATGGTCGCTTGAGTCAAGAATTAAGACCTAGTTCGATTAGTTCACTAGAATTAACTAGATCAACCCTCGTTTGTTTCTAGCAACCTAGCTTAACATGATTAATTTTGGTATTGAACCTACTCTCGTAGTTGTCAATATCCTAAGATCGGGGTTCTAGTTAGCTACTATAGAACACAAACAATCAGCACTGATAGATCTAATAATCACCCTAGCAGTTCTACTTTTTGGCTAATCCATCAGTACCATTAACAAACCCTAAATCTAACAAGAGATCTACTCAAGCATGATAGTTGTCACCTAAATCACAGATGAATAGAATAGAAAAAATGATATAAAACAATAGAAAACCAGAGGAGTTCCAGGAGGACTCTGAAGGAGCTCCTCCCTTCTCTCCTAAACCTAGAAATATAATAAAAGAACGCTTGTTGCCTAAACAATGGCATAGAAACACATAAATAGGGTTTAAAGTCGTCCAAGGGTACTCTGGTAATTTTTGATTGCTTCGGGGCTTAGCAGAACATAAAACAAGTAGGGGCTGTCTTCTGGGATCACCTTCGATGGACACCAAGGCTGGTCCATCGATCGACACTCATTCATCTTCTCGATAGCTTTCTCTCACGAGGCAGACAAACCACTCTTCAGTAAATTAGGCATAACTTTAGATCTAACCGTCATATGGACCTAAAACCGGTGAAATTGGAAATATAACTAAAAGATCTATATTGTGTCAAAATATCAGATTATTCTCACCGTAGGAAGATCTCCATCAATAGATAAACTTCTGATGCATCTACGCAGTTTTCCAACAGCTCCAGAATCACCAAAGTACTCCAGAACGTACCTGAACCTGAAAACACTCTAATACAACTCCATAAACATATACTATACTCTAAATAGCGCTGATATCATGGCCTAAAGGTTGTAAATATCAGACCCTATCAATCACCTATCAATGCAATGACGTGGTGCTTCTGACCAGCTTCTCCTTTCTCCTTAATTAGGGTCTCATGTCTCTGAATGGTCTCACTTTTCTGGACCACTTGATTCTCCAACTTCTTGATATGAGTGCTGAGAGTCTCAAACTTTGTGTCGAGGTTGATGTACAGAGCATATATCTTTCCATTGAAGTTCACAGTCATTCGCTGCTGTTGCTGCTCCAATATACTATCAACCATAGTTTCTAACTTGCTCTCATGAGTCTCTAAAGGTAGGTTCTGATAAGTATATCCAAACGTTCCTTTGTTGTTGCTATGCTTCCGCTGCTGTGAATTTTGGTTGTAGTTATTCATGTTGCTACCATAGGAGTTTCTGTTGTACCCCTGATTTCCTTCTTCTTCTTCTATGGCTTTACTTCTTGCTTCTTGAGAAACTTCTGAACACTATCCAGATTTTCTTTGACTTCATCTATCTGCTCCTTGCTCAAAGATGGAGCTGATTTCGTCTTCTCATATTCAGTGTTCTTGGTGCTATTGCTAGACGCCAAGTTCTTAATAAGCGTTGTTGCTCATTTTGGACTCTTAGTGCTGAAATTCCCTTCACTAGTTGTGTTTAAAGCCATCTGGTACTGTAGATCAATACTTCTGAAGAAGGTGCTAAGTAGCTGCACCTCGTTGAAACTGTGGTTTGTGCAGTCTCTCTAGTAGGATTTTAAAGGAGCTTCTAAATAATTTTCTAGGATCCTGTGTGAATGTAGAAAATCTGCATCTCAAGTCCTCTGCTCATGCATCATCAAAGAAATTGCGCAGAAATGCATTCTTGATATCTGACAAGGATGTCAGAAATCCTGGTGGTAGCTGGTTAAGCCAATGTGAATACTCTCCAGCAAGTGAGTACTTCAAGAGCTTACAAAATAGATAGTCCTCAGGGACTCCATTGGCTTTAATAGCAGATACTAGATCCTCAAACTGCTCCATATGATCCATCGGATGCTCATGTCGCGATCCATGGTAGGGTGTTTGCGCAACAAGTGCGAAGAAGGATGATTTGATCTCAAAGTCGTTCCTCTGGAAAGATGGAGGACGAATAGCAGATTTGTTAGCATAGAACTGGCGTGGACGATTGTAGTCTGCCAGTGTCCATTGAGCAGCTTGGGCGTTAGCTTCAGGTCGAGCTACTGTAGCGTTTGCTTCTACTTCTGGTTCAGGGATTACAGCCCCCTAATCATAAATTCTCTGACTTGTTGCATTACGCAGATGACCTTCAAGGTCATACATGTCTCATTTCTCATCTCGGACCACAACTAAAGTCGCAACCATCTGAATTCGTGAACTATTGTCGATCGATGTCGTGTTGGTACTGTCGATCGATGTTGGTTGTGCAGAAGCGTTGATCGGCTGCTTAGTGCTACTGTCAATCGAATACGTGTCGTATCTGTTTGCAGATGGAGCGTTTGATTACAACTGGATCTGAGAAGAGTGATTCATTGTTCTTATTGCATCTGGTAATGCTGGGGATGCACCTGAAAGATAAGAAACATAAATTGTTAGTAACTTGCAGTAAAGGAAAATCCTAGACTAAGCCCTAAAATTCAATCTAATGGCGATCCTTGCTCCCCAGAAACAGCGCCAAATTTGACAGCGTGCGGGTTAAGGTTTATTTTAGTGAAGGCAATCTATCGAATTAACCTTACGAACTACTCTTGCCAACAGAGGTCAAATTGTAGTACTTAGGGAATGAATCCACAAAGAGCGAGGGCACACAATAGATTTTCATATTCCTAATAGTTAAGCTAGGTAAGCTTATAAATAGAGAGTAAGATTACCAAAAAATTAAATTGTCTTAAAATACTAAAAGTTGATTCAAATATGGAAAACGATAGATCTAGGGTTTCAGGTAAGTGAATTATAATGGATAGGTAGCAGAGAATTATTAATATGCGAGGACAATATATAATTAACTAGTCTGACCCCCTCTTAACCCAACTCCCGTATGCGGACAAAGGAGTAGACCGTCGATCGAAGGCTAAGGCTAAGGCCGAGTGTAGATCGATGCTAATCAGACAGGAAGTTTATCCGCTACGCTAATCAGACCAGCTCTCGCATGTATCTAACAACCTAGCCAAATTGAATCAATTATGGCACAAAACTTACTCTCGTAGTTTTCCATGTCCTAAGTTCATGTTTCTAGTTAGCTACTCTAGAACGCAAGCATTGAACACAATTCCAAAGATTGATATTTCTTCATCCTAGCAATCCTATTTTGGGGCTAATTCATCAATGCCATTATGAACCCTAAATCTAACAGGTGAATTACTCAGACATGATCATAGAAAACATGATAGACTGAATAATATAATGCATAGAAGAAATAATGGGGTTCCAATACAAATCTCTGAATGAGTTCAGATCTTCTCCCCTAAACTACTAAGAAAACTAAAAGATGTAAAGTCATACTTTTGTGCGGTCTCCATCTTGTCTAAACAATGGCAGAACCTTTATAAACTAGGTCAAAACTCGTTCAGAGGCATTCTTGTAATTCGTCTTGACTTGGTCTTGAAGTCGGCCAATAATTCTGCGAGTGGGCTGACCATCGACAGCAAAGATGGTCTGTAGATCGATGGTCATGCTTGACTTCGACTAGTACTTAGCTGAACGTGAACAACTACTAGATATTTCTTCTGAATACTCTAACAAGCTTCATTATCTCCATAATGCTCCAAAACGTACCTTGACCTGTAAGGACCCTAAAACACAGTCCAAACACACATAGTAGACTCCAAATAAGGTTCATATAAAGGTGTAAAACTGGTAAATAACAAGGTATATCAATACCCACCTTGTGTCGATTGACCCCCTTCAAGGAATAATCTGGAGCCTTAACAAAGACTAGCATCGATTGACACTCATCTGGTGTCAGTTAACACCCTTTTCATTTGGAGGCTGTTGCACAATCCAAAACTCCAAATCGGTTGTGGAAAGGGTTTACATGCCAAAGGTTTCGTACATTAAAGTACCAAAGCATTTGAAAGGGCCTAGTAACATACTAAATTTGGTTGGTTTCCACAAGAGGGTGAAGAGGATACATGATGGTGTCTCCTTAGAAGATGCTTGTGGAGAATTCACTTGACTCAATTCTACAGGAACTCCAGGGAAAGTGAGGAAGAGGTTAAACCATTGTTTGATGAAGTTATTGGTGAATCTACAAAGGTCAAGAAACTGACAAGTCAAACAGACCCTAGGAAGTTTGTAGTTCCTTGCACCTTATCAGGAACTGAGTTTCTTGATTCTCTATGCGATATTGGATCTTTAGTAAGCATCATGTTCAAAGACATCGCTAAGAAACTGGGACTGGTTACAGAAGTTTCTAAGATCACTTTCACTTTTGCGGAATACTTGATATATCATGGTTTTTACTCGTTTTTAACCATGATATAAGTCCTATTAAGAGTCTAGTATATGAATTTGGAGTCTTTTTAGAGTCTTTTTAGGTTTAGGTACGTTTTAGACAACTTTAGAGATTTTAAAGCTTTTTAAGATTCAGAAATACGAGATGCATCAGAGGTGTAGCTATGTATGGAAGACTTCTCACCATGTGATTTTCCTTAAATTTGGATACTATATATAGAACTGAGTTAGATTTCTAATGCCACTAGTTTGAGGTTTATCTGGCGGTTGGATCAAAAGGTATTCTCCTTTTACTGAAGAGTGATTCATATGACGAGCAAGCCGGAGGCTGACAGAATTCAATAGATCCATAGGGTTTCGAGCAGCACCACATGAGCGTCAACAACGCTCCTCCAGGTCAATGCCCGACGAGTTCTTATAAACTTCCAATAATTGCAGCTTGGCCTAGTAGTTTCCCTAATTTACAATGAAGTCTTTGACGTGTTTTTGTACCTATATTACGTATTGTTAAGCCATTGTTGACGTCTAAAATTTATTCATAGATTTGGAGAGATAGATTAGAAATCATTCACAGGTTATCTTGAACTCCCATTGTCAATATGTTGTTTTACTAAGTCAAAATAGAGTCAGTATTCTTGGAACAAACCTCATAATCACTCTCTAGTATCATTCACTGAGTTATTGACTTTAGGGTGTACAGAATAGATACGCCTAAGTGGATCGACCTGCCAGTAACATCCACACATGCCTCTACAACATTCTAGAAACCAGAAATTTCAAGGGGGGGAGCCAAGGGTACGTGCATCTACAAGATTCCAGACCGCATAACCACTAAAACAAAATTGTCTAAAATAGATCCTGAAAGAGAGAGAGAGAGAGAGAGAGAGAGAGAGAGAGAGAAAATCAGAAATACACATACTAGTACCTTACAAACTTGCAGAAGGAATCCGATCCGATGTATGCCATGCCCCAAAGCAAGCAAAATAGTCATTATTAGGTTGGAGATCAGCTTTGGTTCCTTCAAACTTTCTTAGTAAGTGCGATCTAAAGACAGGATGATCCACTTTGGCATCTTGTAATCTCTGCAATCAAAAAGTCTAAGAACGATGCTATAGTGTGGCTAGTTAATAAATAAGGACTGATCATATTATCCTTCTACAGTAAAAATGTAACGCCCCGACCGCCCGCGGATAATGGGTTTCCCACGCCCGCTCTCTCGGCCCGTGGGCCCCATCCCATTCCAACTGTTGGTGCGTAAATTTTCCAAGGCTCGAAAGCATTGTTTACTGACCCTGCAATCACCACCCGACCTTTCCCTGTGTTTTGGCCTTACTCGCACGGTATCGCGAATCACTTCCTGATAGATCACCCATCCTTTCACTTAACCCTGGAGTTCTAAACGAATGTTTGATAGAAAAGGTAAGTCAACTTTGGTGACCTAGGTAGTCAAATCAATTCTCTTAAGCCTTTTTCATATATCATAACTCGGGATGTTACAAAAAAACCATTCGAAAAACTCAAGTAAATAAAAGCTAAAAATAAATAAAAGTATCAGTAAACCTTCCCTATATTTAAATAACATTTCCCCAGTGTTATCATGTCCGGTTTGGTTAAGGGAAAAAATTATAAGTAAAAGGTAGAGAGAAAGTCGACGTTACCAAACTCCGTAAGGAGTATCGACCGATGGTGAGTGATGAGTGTCGACCGATGGTAAGCCATCCAAGCTGTCGACCGATGGTGAAGTGTTGGTGTCGACCGATGGTGATTTTGAAGTTTTCTACTCCTTCTTTGAAAACCTAAAGTAATTAAATAAAATTGTAACTAATAACTAAATAATGAAAACCAAATGAAAACTTACTACACAATGGGTTGCCTCCCACTCAGCGCTTGGTTATAGTCTTAAGCTCGACATTTGGACTTCTGGACTAGTAAGGTGGTTCATCGAACCAATGTGGAAAGCAGGTATGCACATACTCTTTGCTCGTCTCAAACCATGCACAGATGAAGCTTCTCACAACTTCTTCTCCTCTGGTTCTCTGGCTATCCATCCTTATCTGAGCAATATCCATTGTACTCAGCCTTTCCTTGAGTGTTTGAATGCATCCCATCAACATGTTAAGTCTAGCATCTGTGGGCTCTGAAATATCATCCAATTTCTAGGAGATACTATCTCTCACCAAGTCTTGAGAAAGGTAAACTCCATCAAGCTTGTCTTCCAATAACTTCTCTGTTACCAGCCTCTGCCTAAATGATGTGTCATGACTATTGATCGATGGCCTAGTGTTGCTACCGGTCGATGTTGAACTAACTGCTCCAATCGATTGTTATTGTTTGAAGAGATTCCCTAATCCATTGACCATTGCGAGTATGTTTGCTATATCCTCCTTGGATACATTAAAAAGTCTTCCCTCCATTGCTCGTGCATATCCATCTGGGTCCCTCATAATTCAAAAATCATTTGGTTAGTACCATTTAGGTCCATATTGTGTTGATAGATGGTATTGGGTCAAACCATCGACGATGTTGCATTCAAGTTTCCATAGGATCCTCTTAAATTTCCAGCCACCTCTAGTGCAAAAGCACGGTACTCGTTTACTTCCTCTTCAAAATAGGAAGTGTCGTAATCTGGGTTAGCCATCTCATAGTATTGTTGTGCAATGTAGACTATGTCTTCTGGACTGTCGTTCTGATCTGTGGCATGACCGTCGACCGATTATTGAAGTTTTGGTATCGAGCGATTCTGAAGGGTGGGGTTTCAAGCAGTTTTTGTATGTAAGGGCCGTCGACCGATACCAAGGGTTGGGTATCGATCGATGCTGTCTCCGTAGACTCCTCATCTTGGTCGTAATTGCAGGCATCATGTAGCAATTAAGCCTTGATCATCACTCAATTCTATCATATTAGCCCTTTCTCGACTTTAACAGGTTCATAAAAATTATTTGGATCAATTAAGGATAGATATAACATTTTTGTCTTCATGTCACAAATAGCTCCCCATGTGCGCTGAATGCTCTCAAAGAAGTAAGGAAGAGTTACAGTCAATCTTATATCTATCACATGGAAGTCGACTGGGACTAAGGCGTTGCAAATCTGCATTGCGACGTCTCTGGCTATTGTTAGCCAAAGAACACGTTTTTTTTTGGTGGCCGGTGATGACGGTGGACGGTGGCCGTAATCAAAGAAGACGGTTTGGTAGGTGGTGATTTGTCAACAATCGTGAGCTTCACCAACCTTCAATTTCTCCTATAAATAGAGGCGTATGGTGCAGAGGCAAGAGCATCCCAAAATCCAGAAGAGAAAGAGAGAAAGAAAGAAGAGAAGAAGAAAACTCTTCGTAAGAAAAAAAAAAAAAAAAAAAAACTTTTTTTTTCGGGTGTGAGTTGAGAGCTTTGTAAATTCTCCCGGGTTAATAATAAAAGACCTGTAGCAGGTCCGGAGACGTAGGCAAGATTGGCCGAACTCCGTTAACAATTTTGTGTGTTTTTCTTCCCGCTCCCGTAAATTCTGATTTTTTTCCCACAAAATTTGCCCCGTATTTCCTAACAACTGGTATCAGAGCTACAGTGGGTTACTATTTAAAATAGTGGGTTACTGTTCACAATAGTGATTTTGTGAATAGTGGGTTACTGTTCACGAGAATAGTGATTTCGTGAATAGTGAATTTTGTCGGTAACATCGGTTCATCGACGGAGGTGTTTTAAACACGGTGGTTTCAGAAACGATGGGAGGCGAAGACGGTTCAGCACACGGTATCGGGAAATTTGATGGTACAGACTATGCATTTTGGAGAATGCAAATTGAAGATTATCTGTACGGACGGAAGCTTCATCAACCACTGAGCAAGAAGCCTGAGAAGATGGATCAGGCTGAGTGGGAGCTCCTTGACAGACAAGTTCTGGGTGTTATAAGGCTAACACTGTCGAAGAACGTTGCTCACAACGTTGCGAAGGAGAAGACCACTGAAGGGCTCATGAAAGTTCTCTCTGATATGTATGAGAAACCTTCGGCAAATAATAAAGTATTTCTCATGAAGAAACTCTTTCATTTGAAGATGGAAGAAGGTGGCCTGGTTGCCGCACATGTGAACGAGTTCAACACGATTGTCAACCAACTGTCATCGGTTGAAATCGAGTTTGAAGATGAAGTGCGAGCACTGATTTTGTTGGCATCTCTGCCAAATAGTTGGGAGCCAATGCGGGCAGCGGTTAGTAATTCTGTGGGTACTCAAAAGCTCAAATTCAATGATGTTAGAGATCGTATCCTTGCCGAGGAAGTTCGAAGGATAGACTCTGGGGAAGCATCAACGAGCTCTGCTTTCAACGTGGAAAACAGAGGGAGAAACCCAGATAGAAGTAACCGGAGTTATGGCAGATCGAAGTCAAGGAGTGGACGGGGTCAGTCCAAATTCAGACAGCCTGCAGAGTGCTGGAATTGTGGAAAGACAGGCCACATTAAGAAGAATTGCCGGGCACCACCGAAGAAGGAAGACAACACTAGAGGCGGAGCCAATGCAGTGACACGTGAAATCGCTGACGCATTGGTAGTGTCTGTTGATTCCCCGAGGAAAAGTGAAGCTCGTGATGCAGCTGGAAATAACACCAAAGCGTCAATCTCCTATGTCGATAGCCCAATAGATTCATGGGTGCTTGACTCAGGAGCGTCATTTCACACCACACCGCACCACAACATTATGGAGAATTATGTTGCTGGAAATTACGGAAAGGTATATCTCGCTGATGGATTACCTTTGGACATAGTTGGTATTGGAGATATCAATTTGAAGATGTCAGATGGACGGGTGTGGAAGATTACGAAGGTCAGACATGTGCCAAAGTTGATGAGAAATCTAATCTCGGTAGGTCAACTTGATGACACGGGGCACGATGTCAACTTTGGTGGTGGAGCCTGGAGAGTCAAGAAAGGTTCCATGGTGGTTGCTAGAGGTCATAAAAGAGGCACTCTCTATATGACGACGAGCTATCAAGACATTGTTGCTGTTGTCGAGGATGCCAAACAAACCAAGTTGTGGCATTGCAGATTAGGGCACATGAGTGAGAAGGGGATGAAACTCATGGTGGCAAATGGTGCTCTTCCAGATCTGAAGACGGTGGATCATCAGATGTGCGAAAGTTGTGTCCTTGGAAAGCAGAAACGAGTTAGTTTCTTGAAAGGAGGAAGAGAGCCAAAGTCTGAGAAGTTAGAGTTGGTGCACACTGACGTGTGGGGACCCGCTCCTATTGCATCGCTGGGAGGTTCGTACTATTATGTGACCTTTATTGATGACTCCACAAGAAAGGTGTGGGTCTACTTCATGAAGAACAAATATGAAGTGTTCTCGGTTTTCAAGAGATGGAAAACCATGGTTGAGGTTGAGACAAATCTCAAGTTGAAGTGTCTAAGGTCTGATAATGGTGGTGAGTATATCAGCGGCGAATTCAAAAGATACTGCACTGATAACGGAATCAAGATGGAGAAGACTATTCCTGGAACGCCTCAACAAAATGGAATAGCGGAAAGGATGAACCGAACCTTGAACGAGCGTGCAAGGAGCATGAGATTGCACTGTGGATTGCCAAAGACGTTTTGGGCAGATGCAATCAATACTGCAGCCTACTTAATCAACAGAGGACCGTCTGTGCCATTGGGATTTAAGATCCCTGAAGAAGCTTGGAGTGGAAAGAAAGTAAACCTTTCTTATCTAAAGGTGTTTGGATGCTTAGCTTATGTTCACATTGACGATGCTGCAAGAAGTAAACTTGACTCGAAGTCTAAGAAGTGTTACTTCATCGGTTATGGTGACACGGAGTTTGGTTACCGGTTTTGGGATGATGAAAATCGGAAGATCATCCGCAGCAAGAATGTTGTGTTCAACGAAGAAGCGTTGTACAAGGATAAGCTAAGAGAAGGCTCGGAGAGGAAAGAGCCTGGAGCTGTTGACTTAGATGATATCCTGACACCAGGGTTGCCACAGGATACCCCAACAGCAGAAGAAGAAATCTCTCAAGACGAGAGTGGTGAGGCTGAAGAGAGTGATGATTCTGAAGTGGTCCCATATACACCTATCACGGAGTTACGACGGTCAAGTAGAGTCATCAGAAAGCCTGTAAGATTTTCTCCATCGCTCAACTACATTCTGCTCACAGACAGAGGAGAGCCTGAATGTTATGAAGAGGCTATGCAAGTGGATGAGTCGATCAAGTGGGAGCTTGCAATGAACGACGAGATGGACTCATTGTTATCCAATCACACGTGGGAGTTAGCAGTTTTGCCTAAGGGGAAAAAGGCACTGCATAACAAGTGGGTCTACCGAATAAAAGAAGAACCTGATGGGAGTAAGCGCTATAAAGCGAGGCTTGTTGTGAAGGGATTCCAACAAAAAGAAGGCGTTGACTACACTGAAATCTTCTCCCCTGTAGTCAAGATGGTGACCATCAGAACGGTTCTTGGGCTGGTAGCACAAGAAGAGCTGCATCTTCAGCAGATGGATGTGAAGACGGCATTTCTTCACGGTGATTTGGATGAGGAAATTTATATGAAGCAACCCGAAGGCTTTGAAGTTAAAGGGAAAGAAAGCCTTGTTTGCAAGCTGAAAAGGAGTTTGTACGGCTTGAAACAAGCTCCAAGACAGTGGTATAAGCGGTTCGATAGCTTTATTAAAGGCGTTGGTTTCTTGAGGTGTGAAGCTGACCACTGTTGTTACTTCAAGAAGGTTCAAGAGTCCTACTTGATATTGCTCCTATATGTGGATGACATGCTAATAATAGGAGCAGACTTGCATGAGATCAATAGCTTGAAGACGAAACTCTCGGAAGAGTTTGCGATGAAAGACCTTGGAGAAGCAAGGCAGATTCTAGGAATGAGAATCACTAGAAGCAAAGAGGGTCTCAAGCTATCACAAGAGGAGTATGTGAAGAAAGTCCTCAAGAGATTTAATATGGATGACGCGAAGCCAGTCAGTACTCCTCTGGCGAATCATTTTCGGTTATCCAGAGAACAGTCTCCAAAGACGGAAGACGAGATGGAATATATGGATAAGGTTCCATATGCTTCTGCTATAGGCAGCCTAATGTACGCGATGATATGTACAAGGCCAGACATTGCACATGCAGTGGGAGTCGTCAGCAGATTTATGAGCAATCCAGGAAAGGAACATTGGGAAGCCGTCAAGTGGATTTTCAGATACATGAAAGGAAATCCAAGCCTTTCACTATGTTTCACGAAGTCTGAGACGGGATTGCAGGGATATGTTGATGCTGACAATGGAGGTGACATTGACAGCACGAAGAGCACAACTGGATATGTCTACACTTTTGGCGGTACTGCAATTTGTTGGGTTTCAAAGTTGCAGAAAATTGTATCTCTATCAAGCTGTGAAGCTGAGTATGTTGCGGTGACGGAGGCAACAAAAGAGATGATATGGCTACAATCTTTTCTAGAGGAGTTAGGCCATGACCAAGGGAAAAGTGTATTGTACTGCGATAGTAAAAGCGCCATCGACTTGGCAAAGAATCCAGTTTACCATGCTCGGACGAAGCACATACATCGTCGATATCATTTCATCAGACAAGCATTGGAAGATGAAATGTTGGTGCTTGAGAAGATCCCAGGAAGTAAGAATCCGGCAGACATGTTAACGAAGGTCGTGCCGCGCGATAAGCTGAGGTTATGTGCAACCTCAGTTGGCTTGTCGGAGTAACAAGCTGGGAAGACCTGCTACATTGATCAAGGTGTGAAGACAGATTGAAATCAGTCTTCAAGTGGGAGATTGTTAGTCAAAGAACACGTTTTTTTTTGGTGGCCGGTGATGACGGTGGACGGTGGCCGTAATCAAAGAAGACGGTTTGGTAGGTGGTGATTTGTCAACAATCGTGAGCTTCACCAACCTTCAATTTCTCCTATAAATAGAGGCGTATGGTGCAGAGGCAAGAGCATCCCAAAATCCAGAAGAGAAAGAGAGAAAGAAAGAAGAGAAGAAGAAAACTCTTCGTAAGAAAAAAAAAAAAAAAACTTTTTTTTTTCGGGTGTGAGTTGAGAGCTTTGTAAATTCTCCCGGGTTAATAATAAAAGACCTGTAGCAGGTCCGGAGACGTAGGCAAGATTGGCCGAACTCCGTTAACAATTTTGTGTGTTTTCTTCCCGCTCCCGTAAATTCTGATTTTTTTCCCACAAAATTTGCCCCGTATTTCCTAACAGCAACCGCATTAAACGCCTTTTCGAAATGAGTTGTTTGATATAGCCATTACGCGTTTGTGTTAAACTCACTTGATACCAAAATATTCTGCAACATAGGATCAAAACTAATAATAATTCATATACTGGCGTTTTTAAAATTTATAACGAGATATTTCCATATGTATAAAATAAAAATACTTTCATTAATTTTGGAGGAAAATTTTTGAATATGACAGATTCTAAAATATCAAATATCCGACATCGTGGAGACTGATGGTCTTTGGAAAATATATATGTGAAGTGATAATCTTTCACGCTTAAGATAGCTTTTGGTGTGAGTTAAACTCAATACCAACTTGGTTCCTTTTTGTCGTGTGGGATCATTTTTTCAAAACAACAAGATAGAGTAGAGACTATAACAGTTGCAATGGTATGAACCCTATAATGGCATAAGAAGCATTTAAGATGTGAAAATAATGAAACTAAAGAGAAAATATCTTTTAGGGTTTTAATTAGCAGACGAGATTGCATTAAGGGGAGTGCCAAGAATTACTCTGATTCCATTGACATGTCCCGTCTCTGATACGAAATCGAAGTAAGCTTCTTGCATTCTCTTTTGAACTCTATTACGTCCAAATGCGTTGGAATCCCATGCCAAATAAGGATCGGATTGGTGACTAACCCATTCAGTGACTTTGGCACTGGATGGATTCTACCAAAATTGGTATTATCGTAGAATGTATCTTTGTAACTCTATTGATCTGTTTGTATCGAGCTTCCAAGAAAGGAGTTCCACACACATCTTCAGAAGAAAGATATATGAAGCATAACCATATAGTTCTGACAAGCTTTATTAACTAATATGTGTTGTCTTTAACACAATAAATATAATTTTGGTATCCAAAAAATGATTTAGAATTTGGCATCAACCGATGAAATTTATTTTAGAAACAAAATATAACACATATCCAAATGATAAATATGAACACACATAAATCAGTCATTCAAAATTCAGTATTATACATCAAAGAACGTGAGATTATATGTTAAAATATGTTAAGAATAATAGGAAATTATGGGGATATATTACAATAAACTGATTATCGAAATTATGTTAATGATGTTAGCAATGTAATACATAGTAGTTCATGATGTTATCATATGATTCATATAGTTTATGTAGGTTTTCAATATATTATTATTGTCTAGAAGTATGATCATGTGGATGGCGTATTGTTTGTGTAGCTATGGATATTTTTTCTAAAAAAAAATAATGATTAAATATGAATTATGCTGGAAAATGAGTAACCATCTTTAAAAAAAAAAATTAAAATTAAAAGAGATAAAATTGTCTTCACACAACTATAATTATCTTTGGTTCACAACCAAATCTTCATTATTTTTCCTGAGACTTTTATTCATAAGACAAACAAACCCAAATAAACCTAACCAGAGATAATAAGGTCATATCCATCATTAAGGTTCAAACACGAAAACAAGGAAACTTCATTAAATGGTTTAAACTAAATGCTTTAGTGAAGAATCTTGAAACGATCATTTTTTCAAGAATTGTGCACAAAAAAACCTGAACATGCTCCAAAATTCGATGCAACATTTTTGCTTCTTCATATGCAATCATCCATTGACGCTCCTCCAACCCGTACGGTATGTAAAGTTCATTATTTCCAACAAAAGCTCATTCTCACACCCGACCCGACTCAAATACCTCAGAACATTTAACTCGTTCAGGCTACCAATAAAGTTCTTCACCACCACAACTTTAAGTGTCTTCCTCATACTTATATGTTATGTTTTGCATCCAATATGTTCGTGGACCGATGCCATCATATGACGAAGCTGTCTGCTTAATATAAAATTATTGTTGTCTGTTTTGATAACATGAAGAGATTCATATGCATAGTATTGTATAAATTTATTCATTTTTAGTATATATAAACATCCATTTAATTAGAATACTTACCACGATGGAGCTTGGAGAAAGCATATCGAAAGTGAGTGTTTCCAAATCCGGGCAATGATTGAAAAGGAGCCAAACTCCATTGAAAATCTTGCGGATTCAAAATTGTTTTCAACACTAAGTATTGTGTTTCCACCGGACAAAGCAAATGTGTCGGAGTCACTATTATTCACCTTACACCACAATTTAACATAGATTTTAAGGTAAGGCTTTGTATTCAATTTAGGTCACTATTATTATCATGCATCGGCAAACAAATCATCTTAAAACTGGACTAATAGATTTAATTAACGGATGTGTGAAAAATTAATAGTTTGCATAATGGGATATATTTTTCTCAGATTACAGAGAGTGTGATACAAACTTAACCTAATAAATTTTAAAAGCTACTAATAGCTAATCATTTTATATAACATCTACATGCTTCGACAAACTTGTTGGTAACTGTCTGCATACAAATGTGGTTTGGTACAAGAACTTGGAAGGTAATATTTCTTTGATATTTGATACTCTTATTCTTTCATTAGTTTTCAGAATATGACACACTCAGATGCAACACAAGTCTTTGATGGAATAAATTTTACATTTGTTCAAAAATTACTTCCACATGGTGAAGAATTCACATTTTTCATGAAATAGTTAAATACACTTATACTGATCAATCACCTAATGTGAAAATGTAATGTAAATCTATAGACTTATATATATACCTGAAGGAGATATCAAACATCTTTTACAATCGTGTTCATCCTTTCGTATTGTTAAAGTCCTTGCAAACCGAAGATTATTAAGGAGATTACATAGAAGTCCTGCTTCTTTGTCTTTGAGTTCATTATCATCTTTACTCAATACCACGAAATCCAAGTGAACTTTTTTTACGACCGTATTCGCCCTCTTGAACTCAATGTAGCAAACATCTCCAGTGTACTTGAAGACGTCTATTCTAGGCATGTTGAAGATATAACCAAAGAAAAGAGACTGACAGTTCTTAGAAGCAAACACTCTCATATCTCCAGCTATCTTGTTGGTATCAATCCCCCAGCAGTCATGTATGTTAAGACTCTCAAGCTTACAAGTCTCTGATAGATATTGCACCAAATTTTAGCAAAAAAAAAAAGTCTCTGATAGCATAGGTTCAAGATTGATCAGACTCATCCAGCCGAAAGAGAGGCTTTTAAGTTTCTCTGGGTACGAGAAGCTCCAAGGGTCACATTTTCTTGCACGCACAAACTTTCAATGACTCGAGAGAGGTTGGCATGTAAATGGTTTGAGGGACTTCGATAAAGAAAGCATGATGTAAAGCATCATGAAAGGTGCTCCAAGTGGGATTTGAGAAGTCAAGAACTAGTTTCTTGATCTCTTTACGCAAGCAAAATCGATCAAGGAGTGGATCTCATGATAATAAGTCTCTGGATCGGAGGTGCTAATCTTGAAACAATCAACAGGTTGGTACTGGACTCTAGCTATCCATCGAAACACAAATTTAACAAAGGCTTTCCTAGCATAGTTTCTAGGTTGTCCGTACAGAGAGGGGCTTACGAAGTCCGCTTCCATGAAAGCTAGATTCCTTGTCTCTCGATAGAGGTGCCTCCACAACTTGGAGAGAGTGCTTGTCTGAACACAATCCTTGAGATGCAAGCTAGAGATTATAAAGATGAGAATCTTATTAGGAAGAGTCGACAATCTATCTGGTTGAAAACTCGTATCCATTTTTGTAAGAGAACTGTCAAGAGTTTAGAAGCAATAGATGTGTATGCTGCGATAACCAAAAATAGTTAAGTCATTTTTTTTTTTTTTTTTATAATCTGATATGGTTTTTAAATCAAAAGAAGTATATAATCTGAAATGGGAGACCACAAAGAATGTTTCTCTTCTCTATATGTAGATTCTATACTTACCATGTTAGGTTTTGTGAACATATAGTGAAATAAGATACGTATTTATTAAATAAAATCCAGAAGTGGTAATTTTAAAGTCTTCCCAACTACAACTTTTTCGTATAGAAGAATGTACCATCAGAACAAGAAATTAGAAAAACGTTTTTGATATTAATCCGAAAAAGCATCAGGTCCAAATGGTATGACTAATAGTTTTTTTTAGCATTTTTGGCATGTTATGAGTAAAGATATCATTCGCTTGATGAGATATTTCTTCTCTTTGGGAGCTTTGATCCTAGACTAAATGCTTCGAGAATGCGTTTAGACCTATTAGCCTTTGTAACTTCCGAGTAAGAAACACAAGAAGATCCTACTAGATCTAATTTAAGAGATACAATATGTTTTTAGGACAAGACATTTAATCATTGATAATATTATGTTAGCGTAAGAAAATTTTCACGCTCTCAACACTAACTCGAGATGTAGGTGGGAATTTATGTTTAATAAAATAGAATGATGTCAAATTTTATTGGAAAAAGAAAAAAATAATTAAAATATTTATAGGTTATTATATAATTTTGTTAGTAGATTAAATTTAACTAACAAAAGAATATTTTTTTTAGATAATTCATCAATTTTAAAGAATTTTCAAACTTTTATACATACTTTTGATGAAGTGAAGAACATTAAGACACATTAGCAGCAAGTTTCTCAACTTGAGTTTCTAAACATAAATATATTAAAATTTTAGAATAACAAAACTAAAGGACAAAATTTAAAAGTTAAAAATAGAATTGAATGAATGAGAAAAAGAAACTGGCTTAATGGTTTCTCAATATATTTGCATAGTTTTCGGTAGAGAGACGATTCTGGAATTGTTTCGTCCTTCTCTTTTATTGTTATTTATTTTAATACTTTTTTCTAATGAGAAACTCAAATAACTGCAGGTGCTCTTAGAAGATATAAGAGCATCTGCAATGACACCATTTCTCAGATGTGTTTTTTATAATACAATATTAATATAAATTATAACTAAAATTAAATTTAGACCATTAAGAAGCTGCCAATATCAAGTTAGTCCCTTAATTTTTTTTGACATCTCTCTAAGGAGGGACAATATCTCTTCTCTTTCTTTTTTTCCTTTTCTTCATCAATTTTCATTTATTTTATTATTATAAATGAGATAATCTATTTCTATGATTTATATGATATAATAACAATATCAAAGTAAAAAAACAATAATTTTTTAATAAAAATATAACTCAACCATTCACTGTAAGAAAACATACCAGGAGAATCTCTCGTAACCTTTGCCATCTCTCTCCGAGAGACGATTCTCGAATTGTTTCATTCTCCACTTCTATTATTATTTACTTTAATATTTTTCTAACGAAAAACTCAAATAACTGTGGGTATTCTTAGAAGATATAAGAGCATCCGTAATGACAAAGCTCTTAAGATGTGTTTTTCGTAATACAATATTAATATAAATTAAAACTAAAAATAAATTTTAAATAATTTTTTTAGAAAATTAAGAAGCTGCCAAGATTCAAGGTAAGCTATTCCCTTGATCTTTAATAATATAATAACAATATCAATGAAAAAGGTATAGTTCAACTATTCACTATATGACAACAGACCGAAGAGTCTCTCATAAGCTTTGCAATGACTCTCGTTGAAGGACGGTTCTCTTCTCTCACTTCTTGTTTTTCTTCTCTTTCTTTCTTTTCTATTTGTTTCTTTTTTAAATGATGAGAAATCCAAGGAAAAGACTCACCACTGCAAGTGTTCTACGGACATCTCCAACAATGACATCAAATTTGGTGTCGAAATTACATCAAGTTTGGTGTTTTGGTGTCATAAGTTTTATGTCATCTCCAACAATGACACCAAATTTTACACCAAAAATAATATTATATATTATTTGATGTTTTCAGTTTTAAATGTTTATATTTTTATTATTTGCAATTAATAAGCAATTATGTTATCACGTTTAGATTATTTATATTTTTATTATATGTAAGTGATAAATGACAATAGTCATTAAGAGATTTATTTTGAAAATAAAAATAAAATTTTATTTTTTTAATTATGTGAAAGTAATTAAAATTAAAATAATACAATATATTTATATTTCTTACAAATTTGATAGTAATTTAATTATTAAATGAAATATAATAAATATATATTTAAAGATTTGATGTGATGAATTTGATGTAACACTATTCACATTACACCAAATTTGGTGAAATAGTGTCAATTTTGGTGTTTTGTTGGAGATGAGACCACACTAAATTTGATGTTTTGGTGTCTTTCTAGAGATGGCTTAATCAATGTGGATGCTCTAACATCGAGAAAATTTGTCATTTTAATCATTAACTGTCAAATTTGGTTGAATTAAATCACCAACTTTTCTCGTGAACAAAAAAACATTCAACTTTTGTTGATAAGCCATTTTAATCATAATATTTTATTGACCATTCCATTTTAGTTATATCGTTAGTCAATAGTTATAGTTGACTAATAGTAGACCTAAAAAGACTTTTAAAGTTGATGCTTTTTGGCACATATAATGAACAATTTTCTAGAATATTTGGATTTTAAATACTAAAATATATTTTAATAACTATGACATAAATAAATAAAATTATAAATAAAAAACAATTCCAACCAAGATACAAAAGTGTTTTTTTATTTTATCAACATAAAATGTTCTATAACTTTCAAATATATTAGAAAAAATTACTTAACATATCATTAATTGAGTATTTATTTATAAGAAGATTATGAAGAAATTTTATAATTACTTACAATTAACTTCTGTAACTATTTATATAATCCTATTTGCTTTATAATTTTACTGTCCAAAATTTTGTTAGTGAAATATTAATTCAACTTTTGATTCTCATACGAATTGAGTTATCTATTGATGGATGTTTCATGATATATTTATGATAAAGATCTTCAAAAAAATTATATAATTTCTATAAATGTGTTACAAGATTATTTCTACATTAAAAAGATAATTTTGACGAAAAAGTGTTAAGATCCAAAATGTTTCTACATCAATAAAATCATGAAGATTCTGATAATCAAAAATATATTAATATTTTCCAAAAAAAAATTTGACAACTAAATTATGAACCATAATCCAATTAGAATTATATGAATAGTTACAAAAGTGACATAATTATCACAAATAATTATAAATCTTCTTGATAAAAAATATTTAAAGAAAATAATGAAAATATATTTTATTTATTCAATATTTGTATTTATAAATTTTAAATAATTTATTCTAAAAGTTAACATTTAGTTTATTGAAAAATGCTGATTTATATTTTTGCCAAAAAATATTCAACTTTAAAAGCCATTTTAACTCTACTGTTAGTTAATTATATAAATGTAATTATAAATGTTGACTAACGATATGACTAAAAATGATATGGTTAACGAAAATTTATGATTAATATGGATTGTCAATAAAAATTAAATATTTTTTAGTTCCAAAAAAATAATGATTTATTTCAACCAAATTTGAAAGTTGATAATGTAAATGACATTTTCCACGTCATAACATCCTACTTTACATGTCAGATATACATACAATCAATAAACTATACATAAGGTCATAGTTTGGTGGGTATCTGATGCTATATGATAGTTCTCGTGGGGAAATAGCTCGTCTGACCTAGTCGAAAAGAAAAAGTTTTCTAACAAGACAAGAAAGTGTTCTAATGAAGAAAGGGTATGCTAATGAAACAGATGGTAGGTAACGACGGCTCATTAAAATGTTTTCTTCAAAAACCATGTGTTAAAAATATAATCACATCTTTTTTCGTTCCTACCAACTTACTTTTTGTTTGGTAAAAGAACTAGTAGGTATCATTTTTTTGGGTCAAAAAGTAAGTAGGTATCAAGTATCAACATACTATACGTATCTGTGATTGTTATTAATTCCAAAAATGAATCTATAAAATCCCTTACTTTGGAAACGATTGGATATTCAAGGAGTGGGGACAATATATTGCCTGAGAAATAGATTCGGTAATGGCAGCCTCAGGCACCGTCGCTTCTTTCAGAACCTCCGTTTCTTCAGCTCCTTCGCCACCCTCTTCCTCTTCCCTATTGACCCATTTGAGATCCCCCTCCAAAGCTCTCAAATTTACGCCTCGCTCAAGCCACCATCGTTCTCCGTCTCCTGCACTATCGCCAAGGACCCGCCTGTTCTCATGTCGCCGGATCTGACCCGACTCTCTGGCAACGACCCGATTCGTTCGGTCGGTTCGGGAAGTTTGGTGGCAAGTATGTCCCGGAGACGCTAATGCACGCTCTCTCTGAGCTCGAAACTGCTTTTCATTCCCTCGCACCGACGATGATTTCCAGGTACCTTTGTTCTTCGTGATTTGAATAAAATGTTATCATTTTGCGTTGTGGGTCGTTGGGATTATAGGGTTATCGTTTTCGGATTGAGAGAAAGTTTGAATCTTGCGTTATGGGTCATTGAGATTATAGAGTTATCGTTTTCAAATTGAGAGAAAGTTTGAATCTTTCGTTATGGGTCATTGTATTATAGTGTTATCGTTTTCAAGTTTAGATAAAGTTTGAGTCTTGCGTTGATGTTCTTGTTTTATGTCTAAGTTTTGTCTTTGTGTCGATGGATCTTGTTAGAGAGAGTTGGCAGGGATCTTGAAAGACTACGTGGGTCGAGAAAGCCCTCTGTATTTTGCAGAGAGGCTTACAGAGCATTACCGGCGTGAAAAAGGTGAAGGTCCTCTTATATACTTGAAGAGAGAAGACCTGAACCATACAGGAGCTCACAAGATCAACAACGCTGTGGCTCAGGCTCTTCTCGCCAAGCGTTTGGGGAAGAAGAGGATTATCGCTGAGACAGGAGCTGGTCAACACGGTGTGGCTACAGCTACCGTGTGTGCTCGTTTTGGTCTGGAGTGCATTATCTATATGGGTGCTCAAGATATGGAGAGACAAGCACTCAATGTGTTCAGGATGCGACTTCTTGGTGCCGAGGTGATGCTCAAGATTCATCTCCATCTCTTTTTAAATGCAGACAAACATTGTTTATTGAATCCTTTGTGGTGTTACAGGTGAGAGGAGTTCACTCTGGAACAGCAACGTTGAAGGATGCTACATCAGAAGCGATAAGAGACTGGGTGACAAATGTTGAGACTACTCATTACATATTGGGATCTGTGGCGGGTCCTCATCCTTACCCGATGATGGTCAGAGACTTTCACGCGGTGATAGGTAAAGAAACGAGGAGACAAGCGATGGAGAAATGGGGTGGGAAGCCGGATGTCTTGGTGGCTTGTGTTGGTGGAGGTTCAAACGCTATGGGACTCTTCCATGAGTTTGTGAATGACACAGAGGTCCGGTTGATCGGTGTGGAAGCTGCGGGATTTGGAGTGGATAGTGGCAAACACGCTGCTACATTGACAAAGGGAGATGTAGGTGTTCTCCATGGAGCTATGAGTTACTTGCTGCAAGATGATGATGGTCAAATCATTGAACCTCACTCCATCAGTGCAGGGTAAGATAAACTCTACACTAATGATCCACTAGCCATGGTAAGTAGTCTCTCATGATCATGGTTTTGGATGTCTCTTTACAGATTGGACTACCCTGGAGTTGGACCGGAGCACAGTTTCCTTAAAGACATGGGACGGGCTGAATACTTTAGCGTAACCGACGAAGAAGCGTTGGAAGGTAATGCATACTCTATTGTTCTGTACTTTAAAGCCTGTTCTTTAGTTTCATATCTCACCTTCTGTGTTTACTTTTGTCTTGTAGCGTTCAAGAGAGTATCGCGGTTAGAGGGAATCATTCCAGCACTGGAGACCTCTCACGCACTAGCTCACCTCGAGAAGCTGTGCCCCACGTTACCGGACGGAGCGAGAGTGGTCTTGAACTTCAGCGGAAGAGGAGATAAAGATGTTCAGACGGTGGCTAAATATCTTGAAGTTTGAAAAGAATTAAGAACCTTTTGTCTGTTTGTTTTTTTGAAGTTTAAGACAGTCAAATCTTTTTGTACTTGTAATCTATTTGTACTTCGTTTCCAAGATAATTGGAAACAGAAAAGGACTAAGAAGAGAACAAAATTTGAATAAACTGTTCTTTAGTTTGCTCCTGTCACCTCCTTGTTTTCTACTAAAACCCATGTTTACATATACCAGCATGATAAATTTTAGATGTTCTTGAACAAGACGTTGATCATATTGTGTATGTTTTTCGAGCCAATGCATCTCTTGCTGGATTTGGACTTATTATTATTTGTATCACTTGAAACACTAGCAAAAAGTTTGATCCACTCATGTATACCAGAGATCAATTTTGTCATTCGCATATTTACGATGTACCATCCGCTATTTTCATGTTCAACTTGTGATAATAAAGTGGTGACACTGATGAATAAATTAAATAAGAGAAATGCAAATTCCTAATAGAGAGAATCTTCCTTGGGTATATTCTTCACTGAACTATCACTGCTGCCTCTTCTGAAAACCCAAGAGACATGTCTCTTTCTATCTCTGCCTACCACTGAACCAAATCTAATGCCTCTGTTTTATTCTCAAGCATCAACATAATTCGTACAAATAATTATGAATAAATCATAATATTATTCTTTAGAATTATTTGCTTAGAGAATATTTCTTACAAATGAAAAACATGTTGCTTATAATGTTTGGATGAATAAAGAAAATCATGAAATGAAACTATATGAACTAAAAACCCTTACCATACAATATGTAAAGTTACTGGAAACACAATGACCTAATAGTTAAGATTTAAAGGTTAATACATAAGATTTGGATTCAATTCCCAAGAATGTAATGTTTTTACAAATTATATGATGCAAACTTATCGAAGGTTCAAGTGTTGCAGCCAGAACCGTTTGCTGCTGCAGAGAGAACATATACTTGATCCAAATGTTACGAGGAGAGTTACATCATGAAACTATTCATCAATAGCAAATAGTTTATAATGATTAGTACCAGTTAAGAATATGTAAAACAAGATTAACCTTGAAATTATTATTTATTTATATTTTAAAAATTGTACTAGTTGAAGAGAGTTGTTTTATTCTCAGGGGGACAATTTGTATTTCCCACTTTAGTTACAAAGAGGTAGCAATCTTTCTCATTCCCCCAAATTCAAACACTTAAAATCCATAAAGCTCAATTTTTATAAATAAAAACTGCCTAAAACACACTAAACATTGTGGTCTCCATTCTCATCATTTCTTCATTATTGTGGACACATATCTACATTAGCTCTTTCCCCCGGTTTTAACCGAAATCAACGAGCTCAACATCGGACTGGAACACTTCATGTCTTGCCCGATCAAAGCTTTGCCTGCACCACACGCAAAAAACCCATGATAAAGTAACATCAGGACGAGGATTTCATGATATTGATTCTTGATGATGTCGAAGAAGTAAACGACTAGTTTAATCATATGGCTAAAGGGTGTCATCATGTGGCTGTGAAATGAAGCTAAGAGACGCATATTTCTCATATTGCATATGGATAACAGGGTATAATGGTCCATTTTAAGATTGGTGTGTTGTGTGGTTTACCTGGGAATACAAGAAGGTTCCGAGGATAGCAATGGCGGCTCCAAGAGCGTTAACGGGCTGGACAGGAGTGCGGAAGATAATGATGGAGGAGACAATGACTGAGATACGCTTCATGGTGTTACCGACACTAAAAGTCAAGGGAGAGATTTGGTCTAATGACATGTAAGACACTTGGTTGTAGAGGTGATAGAACACACTCTGCGCAGCCACCCACCTACACATTTTGATAGAAAAAGAAGACAAAAATGTTAAATGAAGTAAGGAATGAGATGAGATGTATTCATTGTCCTAATCACGACAAGACCCAAAGACTCTTAATAATTAGGATGAAGACAAGAACTTGATATTCTAGGAACAGGACAAGGCTACATTAACAGGACAAAACGTCGAAACAACACTTTTTTGAGTTAAAAAGAGTGTATAAGAGTTGTAATTACCCGACGAACTGAGGTCAGTGTCGGAGAGAGCCTTTGCCAAGCCATCGATCCACCATCGAGGTCCTTCAACCGCAATTGCAAGGGTGCGAGATCAAGAGTGATAGCATGGAGAGACAAGCGTAGTAGTTCATTCCGCTCACAGACCTTTCCCTTCATTCCCTTCTTTGAGAAGATGTTACGAAACACGAAAGCCAAGTTCGAAATCATCGCTCCCATGAAACCTGAGGAAAGTACACAATGATTCAATCTAGATCCCAGTCCAAACTACACAAGAATTACAAAGACAAAAACGTCACGATCTAGAATATATATACCAATCATGTTGAAGTTAAGCCTCAGTAAGAGCAGAGAGAGCACCAACCCACCAATGATCGGATCAGGGAAGGTAAACCGAAGTAGGGAGGTTTCAACCCAAAAGGAACCTCGAGACAAGAAACTAAACGCCGGTTCACACTCTTGATGATGTGAGTAAAGGATACAGCAACCTTTGACATACTCACCGTTGCAGCCACATGACCAATCGTGTGCGCACACAGCAACCTTCAAACAATCCCAACCAAAACAACTCTTAGTACAACAAAAATATTGTAAAGTTCAATACTTTAACCTATACTAAACTAAACTAGAAGCTAAAGTACAACATGCTGATTTCAAATTCTCAGATTTGAACTCTTAATTTTCAGAATTAGCTATGAAATTACAAACACAGCCAAAAAAAAGACATCTTTTTCTTCTCTCTCTCCCTCAGGAAGCAAACAAACTATGCATATCACTCAGGTAACAAAAAGACAACAATACTCATGCAAGATCTGTATCAACTTGACATTAAACCTCAATACCCAAAATCATCGTAAACATCGACACCTAACCTAAAGTTTCCACTTTTTTTCCACACCAACCCACTTACCGGAAAAAGAGTTTTCCAGAAATCCAAATCGGTTTTCGGAGTCTCAACGATCCCAACAGCCCAAGAGATTAACATCATCAACGAGCCAGCAGCGAGAGAGAGCGCGAGGTAAGCCATGGATAAGGGTAAGCGTTCAACACCTTCTTGTTGTAGATGTTGAACACAACGTTCAAAGCCCACCAAGTAGCAAAGTAGATTCCGATCTTCAACTTCTTCGCCGCCTCCGACTTCGTTCCTCCGCCGCGTCCGTCGGCTGAGGCTCCGATTTGTCGGCTTCGTAGGCCTCGCATCTCGCCGGAGACTTTGCTCTCATGGGGAGAGATGCAGAGGCTTGGAGACGGCTAAAACGGTGCGTTTTGGAAGGGCCGTCGATGGAAAGGAGAGAGAAGGAGGTGAGGGAGATGGTTCCGTCGCGAAAGAGGATTGGAGAATCCGATCTTAGCGGAGAGAGTCTGCTTCGCCGCTAAAACCATCGCCGGAATTAAAGAGAGAGAGAGAGAAAAAGGAAAAGACTTTTTCGTCGAATTAAAATAAAATTTAAAACTTTGATCACGGAGAAGGTAGGTCGTTTAGTAGCAGAGAGAACGCGATCAAGTGTGTTTGACCTGGAATCTAAAAACGAAGAAGAATTCAGATAAAGAGAGATCTTACAACGAAGTCAATGTCGTTACTTCTTACAACAACTCTATGTTCTTCTTCGCAGTGTTTATAGAGAGAGAATTATATATAAAACTATGGAGTATATGAGTAGGGTATATGCGCTTGGGAGAGAACGCCTATTTAACTTAATTATTTCCTACTCCTTTTAGGAATTCTAAAAGTAAACTCTAACCTATTAAGGAGAAGTACAAAGAAAATAGCCCATAGTTTCACAAAAATTATCAATTGTTCTGTCACTGGACTTATACACAGTCATTTTATTTAAAAATAAAAATCGAATTTGTGCTCTAAAATTAAACTAATACCATTCCATTTGCGTTTAAATGCAATTTTAGACCAGCTGCTACCTATAACTAATTAAACCAGCTTTCTACGTGTCTAGGTTTACACCTGTGTGTAAAAGCCACAATACCTAACATTCTCTAACATTCCATTTCAATAACCAAATAATTATTTCATCGCCGTAACCCATAACTACTTATTAGACTAGCTCTTACTAGAGTAATACACGCTGCTTCTCATCTCGGTTTACAGTGTGTGTAAAACAGACTCTTCGATTTGGTATCTATGAGGCGAAAACAGAAGTATATTTATTCCTAACTAAATCGTGAGAAATTATATTATACGCCCACATAATCACTAATTTATACGTTATTCGCTAAACGAAGTTACAATCCAATAAAATAACCTATTCTAAGGATCCAAGCAAGGAATAACGATATCAACAACCATGATATATTCAAAATCTTTCCTAACTATTTTACATTCATTGAACACCAATCTTATATTACTTCCTTAGCCAACCACCTTAAATATATGTAAAAAGGAATATTCTTCTTCAAATGCAGAGATATCATAACTAACCAAATCTTTTCTATCTTTCTCATGTATACTACAACGATGCATAGCTTTTCGTGAGCAAAACAAAAAAATTGCTGTTTAGTTGGCCCATTTTAGCCCAATATATTTAAACATTATCATTAGAGATCAAAACAAATACGTCTCAACTTAAATTGTTGTAATCCTACATAAGTGGGCTCTAGATATAAAAATGTGAAGCCTAGCAAGAACTATGAATTAACTCTCTCTTAAAAAAAATTGGTGCTATCAATATACACGTTTTTTAAAAATTAAATTCATGCACTAATAGACAAATTATGTTACATTAATATTGTATTCTAATTTTTTGTAAGCATTTGTATAATTGTATTATAGGTCTAGCCATTTAATTACTAATTTATAAAAAAAATTATTAAGGTTTGTGTATATATTTCTTAATCTTATATTGTGTTGGGCAAATCTCTCAAATAGACCTTTTAAAGTTTTTGTCACAAAAATAGATCTAAAAAAAGGACTTAAATAACACTTTTTAAAAAAAAATAATATTTTTTCATTTTTTTTAATTTTAAACATCATCTCCAAAAACCCACCCCATAACTCTAGATCCTAAGTCTATATAAGTTAACCTAAAGATATAAATGTATATTTACACCCTTTAATTAAGGTTATTTTGGTCATTTTTTTCTTTAAAAATTATTTTGATGACAAATTTTTTTAGATCTATGTTAAACTATTCCTCTATTGGGTATTGTGTTTTACATCAAATATTTTAAAAAATATATATATATGGAAAAATAGGATAAATCTACATAGTTACAATTTATATTACTATGTTACATTACTAATCCAACATACATTCAATTGAATAATATAAACACAATAAAATAATGAAAATATGTTTTTAACAAATACTATACTAACATAAATGAAAACGTTAAATGAAACCATAATATTATTTGTTTTTAAATGTTTATCTATATAACAAAAACATATTTCCGCGCGGACGCGCGGATCCAATCCTAGTTATTATTTATTTCTCATGACACTTTTTTTTAACACTCTCACGAGACTGTATATGAACAATATTTGTAAGTTTAAATATGTAAAAATTTAAATAAATACGTAAGATTTTCAATAAAAGTGTAAACGCTTCAAAACAATAATATTGTTGTGAAAGAGTTAAGATTATATAAAAATACGTATTATATGGATCTAAAACATCTAATTTATAAATTGCTTCAAAAAATAGAAAAATTGTTAAAAATACCATAAATTAAATATTTTTTTTTAATATTACCAATAAAAATAGAGAAATTGTCAAAAATACAATTTTCATTGTATCACTTTTCAAAAATACCCTAATCACTTTTATTCTTGTTTTTAAGAGGGAAAAACACACTTATAACATTTGGGTTAATTAATCTAAGACTTAGGGTTTAGAGTTAAGGGTGGTGTAGGGTTGGGGTAGGGTTTAGGAATTTAAAATTTAGAATTCTAATTAATTTTAAAAAAATTGCCCCTTAAAAAAGTAGTATTTTTGAAATATCTCTTAAATGAAAGTAAAAATAAAAAGTGGTACAAGAAAAGTGATATTTTTGAAAATTACTCTAAAAATATATTAATATTTGAATTATATTTTAGTGACTATTGTTTAGATTTAGTATTAAGAATCTAAATTGAGTTTAAAAATGTTTTATAAATATTTTAAAAATTAGTTTAATATTATTTTATCAAAAATTTAAATCTTTAAAAACTAATTATTTATTAATGTTAAAATTGAAAATTGATATCAAATTTTTGGTAAAATTGAAAATTGATATCAAATTTGTGTTAAAATTGAAAATTGATATCAAATTTTTGGTAAAATTGAAAATTGATATCAAATTTGTGGTAAAATTGAAAATAATACATAAAAGAACGTTAAAAAGTAAAAACAATACATACAAAAGAGGTCATTATAATGCGTATTCTTTGGTCAACTAATATTTTTCTTGAAAATCTATTACATAAATTACATTATTCTTTTTTGTCAGAGATTGCTGTCTCAACTAAATTTTTTTGACTATTGTGTAAAAAGAATTTCAAATCGAATAATCGCAGGAACAAAATTAATAATACATGATATCATTTCGAGCA
The DNA here is from genome assembly GCA_905132765.1 of Moricandia arvensis. NCBI lineage: Eukaryota > Viridiplantae > Streptophyta > Magnoliopsida > Brassicales > Brassicaceae > Moricandia > Moricandia arvensis. The sequence continues at coordinate 21,436 of CAJHQP010000400.1, read as the reverse complement.
TAGCTCCTAATAATTTAATTTAAAAGAAGTTTGCAACAAGAAAAATGTGTGTACCTTTGGTGAAAAGAAAAAGAAAATGCGTGTATACGGTGATACTATTTTCAAGAAAAAAGAAATGCGTATACCTAATATATACGCACAAATGCAAAAACAAAAGTCAATGGTTGTTGGACATAGCAACTTAACGTTTGCAAAATATAATAAAAATTACTTTGCTTAGAAATTAAAATAAAAATAACATGTGGAGATTTATCAAATCAAAATAACATGGAAGAAAAAGAAAATCAAAAAGATTCTTCTATGTGGAGATCTGTTGCTCAGTCATGGTTCCTAACTGACCACATAGATATGCTAGTCGCATCTCCCCTGCTCTCAACCGGTTCCATCTTGAGGATCTCACAACATCCAGATCTGAAAATAGTTTGGCATTTACAGTGTTTGGCGTCCTTTACAGGACAGATATGTTCTACCTGGTTATGATATGAACGAAGCACCATTTCAGCTGCTTCTCTCTCTATGCTGGCTGAACCTGTAAATGGGTTTATGCAATACTGCAAAAAATTCACAGCCATTAAGACTCCGATGATTAACCTACAAATCCAGCGTCTTATGCTACTGCTTCTCTTGGAGCCCACTCAAGATAACCAGTGTGTCTGGTCCTGCGAACTTCCTTCAAGGCTAAAAGACCACATGCTGCAGTGCTTTATCTCCTGTCAGCTCCACTACCTCCGGTACGGTAATGCCGAGGACCAGAGCTACATAGGAATAGCAACTTCAGATGGTCTGTCCGATATCACCGCAGCTGATCAACCTCTAAACAACCGTGGAGTTCAGGTGAAATTTATTGCTGTTTTTACAGAAGATTTTCAAGAATTTAAAATGCTCATCCAACATCCACTGATTGCTTTTACATCCACAAGCTTAAGCACCTCATTGTTTCATAGTTCGAGAATTCGAAAGCTTGCTGCATCCAGCCCGTTAAACTTAACTAATATGGAAAAGTTTATACAAACTTCCTCTCGTCAGGGCCGAGAGAGATCTATCCTCACATCCTCCTTAATTAAGAGAATCATTCCACAACCATCCCTCTGTGTAAGAGGTGACACTCTCCTGGAAATCAAAACCGGGAAAAAATACAAAAGTCCTAGCCGTTTGCTATCTTGTGTGAAGGTCTACTTGAGGCCGGTAGATGCAACGACCCTCATTTCGGTGGGAGTCAAGGTTTTGGATGACGCTTCGACGTCACAAGTTAATGTGACTAATCGTTTGTTATTTGAAGATTTTGAAGTGCGGTTTGAATCTTTCTTAGATTTGATCGTAAGTGGCAACTTCGATATCTTGCATAACGTTTTATCAAACTTTTTCAAGTTTGTGTCTCTATCCTTGTATTCTCTTGAACTTTATGTCGGGGCTTTAACCTATTGGTTCGCACGTCGTGGTTTGTACGATGTTGCTTTTAATATTGTAATCGTTTAGATCTATGAATGAAATCAGTTGTGCACACAAAAAACCCTTCATCTAAACAAAAAAACGGACCTTGAAAAGAATAATAACATATAATATTACTAACCATAATTTAGCCGAAATTTTTGGACGTGAATCATACAATAGAGCAAGGTAAATAGTAAACTTCTTAAAACCAACAAGATCATGTAAGAGATTCAGCCCAAGTCACAACAACAATATTCGAAGCCCAGCTTTGTATACACAAGTCTACAAAGATACATTTTTAACTGAAGACTTATCTTTAATGGTCTGATGGCAAAACAAAAGAGAGACAACATGAGACATACAAAAAAGTATCACATGTTTCTTTCAAAACCGTTTTGATTTACTCTTATCCTTGTGTGAGGTATCAATCACATATTTACAACTAGGAGGATAAGGTTTATCTTAAGTTCTATATTTATTAGTAATGTAATCGTCACTGTAAAACATCAAATTGAAAGTTTAGAAGATTCAAACTTCATCTTTTTCATCACTTTCACATGGTATCAGAGCCATTAAAGTCTTAACATGTACAACATGGCAAATCCCTATCTTTTTCAAGCAATATTCACATATTGAGCTCGATAACACTTAAACTCAATAATGTGAACTATCTACTCTAGAAAAGTAGTCTGAATCCCTTCTCTCAAGCCAGAAGGTCACTCGTTTTGTCAATGGTGATGTCACACCACATGAAGCTACTGTCACAATGGTCAGAGATGCTGTTAACACTCAAGCTCCAAAATCTGAGATATAAGTCTTGGTTTTACTCATCAACTCGTACGTTCATGGTTGTTTGGCATGTTGTCTGAAGAAGTTCTTAGTTATGTTCATAACCTCACGGCTGTAAGAAAAGAGAGTACTAGAGTAGAACAAGTGAAGAACTTCCAAGAACAATAAAAGAAAATGAAGAGATTGATCCAGAAAAGTAAAGAGAGAGAAAGGAGAAATTGTTTGTGAATTGTGAGAGAGAGAGAGAGAAAGAGAGTAAAGAGTAAATTGAAAGATTCTTTTTTAGATCCAATTGTGATCTTACAAGGGATTTAAAATCATAGAAGAGAAATATTAAACAAACGATAAACTAAGTGGACTGATGTGACAGATTTAGGTTCCACTCATTCAAATTTCATTTTCCCCAACGGTCGAATGGATAAGATCCCGTGGAAAGGGTTTTCACTTGGTGAATTTTGTGGATGAGTTTCTGTGGATGGATTTTAGTGAGTGAATTATGTAGATGAATTTCAGTATATGGGTTGGCATTTTTTCCAGAATCCATTTTTCTTCTTTTACATTTCTACATTTCAGTCACTACTTCCTTCTTGATTCTAACACTCTCCCTCAAGCTTGACCATAGGAGATCCTTGGACAAGTTCGGAACCTTGAAGACAATTCCTCATTAAAACCATTAGCTGGCAAATCCACTTGGGATAAAAACCAAGCCAAGGAAAAATAGTGGAACACTTCATGGAAGGAGGATCAATGACATGTGAGGTTTATGAGTCCAAGCTTAGGATGAATGAACTCACAAACCTTGCTGCTGGCTGCCTTAGTGAATATATCAGCCAGTTGGTCTTCACTTCTAGTATAGCATGGAAATATCAATTGCTGCTCCACTGGTTATCCCACCTTGTGGCAGTTCACTTATATATGCTTTGTTCTCTCATGGAAGACTGAGTTAGATGCAATGTTTATAGCCGCCTGATTGTCACAATGCATTGTCAAGTGATCTCTACACCCAAGTCCCTTAACAGTCTCTTGATCCATATGAGTTCACCAGTTAGCTTTCTCATATATCGTTACTCTGCCTCAACACTTGAGCAGGATACCACTTTTTGGTTCTTGCTCTTCCATGTGACTAATTTCCCTTCAATAAAAGTGCAATAGCCAGTTGTTGATCTCCTATCAATTTTGTCTCCAGCCCAATCAAAATCACAATATCCTACAACTTCAATACTCTTGTTGCACGCCATCCACACACCTTGACCAGGAGTCTCTTTTAGGTACCTTAAAATCATTTCCATTATGTTCCAGTGGTGAACCGTGGGTGCTTGCATGTGTTGACTCACTTGGTTCACAGCAAAGCACACATTTGGACGAGTTATGGTTAGATATATGAGTTTCCCAACCATTCTCCTATACTTCTTGACATCTTCAAAGGGTGTATCTTCATACTCCCCATCTCGCAATGCCTTGTAGCATTTTTCCAAAGGTGTCTTAGCTTGTCTATTTCCAAGGTTTCCTGCCTTATTTAAACTGTCAAGTGTGTACTTTCTTTGGATAAGAAAAGCCATTCTTAGAGCAACATATTTCAACCCTAAGAAGTATTTCAATTCTCCCAAATCCTTAATATCAAAAGCAGTTTTAAGAAAAGTTTTGGTTGAGATGATACCTTCCTTGTCACTACATGTGATGATTATATCATCAACATAGACGAGAATGACCATAATTCCCCTTGGACTAGGGAGTGTGAACAAAGTGTAATCAGTCTCTGATTTCCTGAAGCCTCTTCCATTCAAGGTGGTACTTAGCTTTTGGTACGTAGCTTGTGGTACCATGCCCTAGGAGATTGTTTCAGTCCACAAATTGCCTTCTTGAGTCTGAGAACATTTCTAGGTTTCACCAATTTCTCAAAACCAAGAGGTGGGTGCATATAGACGTCATCTTCTAATTCTCCTTGAAGAAAAGTATTCTTGACATTTATCTGCCAAAGTTCCCAATCCAGGTTGGTTGCAATAGATAGGATGATCTGAATTGTATGAAGTTTGGATACTGGTGCAAATGGGTTACATAATCTTCTCCATAGGTTTGAGTGAAACCTTTTGCAACTAGCCTTAATTTCTTTCTCTTCCTTGTCATTTGGTAAATACTTGATAATAAACATCCATTTGTTTGAAACTACCTTTTTCTCTTAGGGAGTTCATTTTCATACCAAGTATCATTGATGATCATGACATTTTCTTCATCATCAACAGAGTCTCTCCATTTATTCCTCATAAGACCTTGGTACAAACCCTTGATCTAACCAGTGATGAAAGCTTGATGCTCGAGTGAAAATCTTGGCAAGAGAGCACACTGTTGAGATTGGATGAGCTACTGCTTGACTGTTGTAGTAAACCCTTGTATTCCTTGTCCTTGTACTCCTCCTTAGTGGTTGAACCTGAACTTGTTCTTTTTGTTGTTCTTCTTCTCTTGAACTTGAGCAGTCTCCTGCTCATGTACACTCTCCTGATCATGACTCTCTGAACCTTGTTGTTGTTCTAGTTCATGATCATTTCCTCCTGCAAGATCATGATTAGTAGCTTCTCCAGCTTCATTATCCTTATTAAGCACATCTTCTGAATTTTGTCTAGCTTCTGGTTCTGGTGATCTTTCCTTTTGAGGCATACTGATGGCCAGATTCTCCAAGATACGCCTTAGGTTGTTTGCCCTATCCGAGACTCCTTAAGATAGATCCTTGAGATTGTCCAATTCTTCTTTTCATAATAATCTCTGGATTCCAAAAACTTAATATCCCTGGATACTATTACCCTTCTGGTTTTTGGAGCCTAGCATTTGTAGCCCTTTTGAGTAGTTGAATAGCCTAAGAACACATCCTTAGTACTCCTAGCTCAAGCTTGTTTCTGTGCTCACATGGCTGCAAAACATAGCATAAGCACCCAAATACACGCAAGTGGTTAATAGAAGGTTTTCTTTTGTTCAATACCTTATATAGTGTGAGATCATCTAGAACTCTTGTTAGAGTCTTATTGATCAGATAGCAAGTTGTTATCACAACATCACTTCAAAAATGTGTTGGTACATTTGTGTAGAACATCATGGATCTTATAACCTCCATTAAATGTCTATTCTTCCTCTCAGATACACCATTTTGTTGTGGTGTATATGGGCAATTGGTTTGGTGAATGATTCCATGTTTGGCTAGTTGTATTTTGAATGCAAGACTTATGTATTCTCCTCCGTTATCTGACATGAACACTTTGATCTTAACATTGAAGTGGTTAGTTATGTAGTTTTCGAAATTAATAAAGGCCTCAACACCCTATCTTTTGATTGAATCATAGTTAACCAAGTATACTTAAATTTTTGATTTATAAAAGTAACAAAGTATCCATGATTCTCCCTAGAGGTGCATAAAGAAGTCCAAACATCAGAATGAATAAGATCAAAACAGTTTTCATATATAGTAGATGACTTAGGAAACACACTCTTGCAATGCTTGCCAAGAATAAAAGCCTCACAACCATCATTTTAAAAAGAGACATCAGGCAATAACATGTTCAGTGCATGAGAATGGAGATGGCTCAACCTAGCATGCCATAATACATCATTATCTAAAGCAAAAATTAAACTAAAAACATAAGTTAAACTCGAACTATCTTGGTATCTTCAAGTAGGTACAAGTCCTCCTTTATAACACCTTTTCCAATCAACTTAAAAGTCTTAATATCCTGAAACACAATATCATTAGGACTGAAAATAATCTTGCAATTAAGATCAGTAGTAACTTTCTTGACAAATACTAAATTAGATGCAAAGGTAGGCATGTAAAATGCTTTGTGTCTTTATCAAACAATTTCAAAGTTCTTACACCTTTTATTTGGATTTTATCCTCATTAACAATTATGACATTACCTAAGGCAAGCTCTATATTACTCATCAACCTAGCATCACTAATCATGTGATGAGAAGCCCCAGAATCTATGACTAATGGATTATCACTAGTCGAAGCATTCAGTGATGTAACAAGAGCATTAGACATTCCATATGAAGCATTTAAAGAGCTACTAAGAGTGTTACCAGAGTTCTCCTTGAGGGCTTTGATGAGAGCATCAAAGTCTGACCTTTTGATTATCTCATCTTGATTAGTCCTCACAGTAGAACAACCACTGAAAGCCAAAGTCTTCCCTTCATCATCCTCATTGGAGCTCAAAGGACGAGTAGATGGTTCACCAAAGAAGTGAGCTCTAGCATCCATATATAGTATCCTGAACTTCTGAGGTTTGAGATGAGAGTGGAGTAGCCAGCATTTTTCCTTGCCATGACCTTTCTTTTTGCAGTGATCACACATCCACATTTTCTTCTCTTCTGGTTTATAGAACTCCTTGTTAGCCACACCTTCAGCTCTGACTCCTTCAGCTTTGTTTGACATGATGATTTCTCCTTTTCCTCCAAAGAGCCCGTTGATCCTTACTCCTTCTGAATCTGAGCACAAACCTCTTCAAGTGTTGGAAGTTTCTCACTCCTTAGGATGTGCTTGATTAGGTCATTATAGCCAGGGTTGTTAGTGAACAACAAGGAAAACACCTTGTCTTGTTCTCTCATCTCATTGAGCACATCATGATCAACAGTTCATGGTCTCAGCATCTCTAACTCAGCCCACAAGGCTCTGAATTTCTTAAAGTGCTGAGTGAAATCAGTGTTGATAGCTTTCTTTTCAAACACCCAGTTAAGTTGAAAATATTACCATAAACCTTCTGGAGGGTATCCCACAACTCCTTGGAAGTTTCACAATAGGAGTAAGCTTTCAATATTGAGGGTTCAAGGCTATTTTGGATGACAAACAACACCATGAAATCCTCTTAATCCATTTGCCTCATCCACCATCGCCACTTCCTCCTTACCATCCTCTCCTAGGATAGTCTTCTTTGGGGTTTTGACTTCATTCACATGTTCTTAGAAACCTCTACCTCCAAGAGTCAGTCACATGTTCTTAGAGACCGCTACCTCCAAGAGTAGCCTTGACAAGTCTCGAACACAGTAAGTAATTAACCCCCTTGAGAGTAACTGGGACTACCACCATTTTTGAATTTTTTTTATCAAGAACATTTAAGAACAACAATTACCCAAAAAGAGATTTCGAAATATCATAGTAAAAGAGTTGTTGTTTGCGGAAAAAGAATGAAAGTATAGAGAGAATGAGGTTTCAGGAGCAAGATTGCTCTGATATCATGTAAGAAAAGAGAGTACTAGAGTATAACAAGTGAAAACCACTCAAGAACAATAAGAAAAAGGAAGAGATTGATCTAGAAAAGTAAAGAGAGAAAGGGAGAAATTATTTGTGAGAGAGAGAGAGTAAAGAGTAAATTGAAGGATTCTTTTTCCTTAGATTCATTTGCGATCTTACGAGAGATTTAAATACACACAAGAAAAAGATTAACAAACAATAAACTAAGTGGATTGATGTGATAAATTTAGGTTCCACTCATTCAAATTTCAACTTCTCCAACGGTCGAATGGATAAGATCCCATGGATGGGTTTTCACTGGGTGAATTCCATGGATGAGTTCCCGTGGATAGATTTCAGTGAGTGAGTTCCGTGAATGAATTTCAGTAGATGGGTTGGCATTTCTTCCTGAATCCATTTTTCTTCTTCTACATTTCAACATTTCAGTCACTACTTCCTTCTCAATTCTAACAACGACATCTAGAGATATTTGGCTTTGCTTAGCTGAGAACTTCAACTAAATTTTGTTGGCCCATGAGTTTACACTTAGGCGTAAGCTCCAACTCCTAACCAACAAGGGTAAAACTTTAACTATCTACAGGCCCGAGCTCAAGATCATGTGTGATGCTCTAAACTCCATTGGTAAAACCATTGACTAGTCAATGAAGACTTTTTGGTTTCTCAGTGGTCTTGGTAGAGAGTTTGACCCAATCACAACAATCATTCAAATGCATTTGTTTCTCCTCATCTGGCCTTTAGTACTTAACAAGCCCACACCATTCAACAGTACATGACAGTTCCACCTATTTACAATCACAACAAAGAGGCATAGACATGTCTAGTTTTAATAGAGGCTGTGGTGACTACCCCACAAATGGACGAGGTTCTGTTCAACATCAGTCACCCTCCAATAATTCAAGAAACTGCTCAACGTGTCAAATTTTCGGTCGCATTGGTCATACATCAACATTATTTGAAAAAATCATCAGAATATTGAGACATTTTCTTCTCTGAAGATAAACAGATGAATCATGAAAAGATTGACGTCATGACTCTGGTGCTACTGTACATATCACCTCGTCTGCACAAAATATGCAGTTCGAAAATCCGTATGAAAGAGATGATGTTTTCATGGTTGGAGATGGTGCTTATCTGCCTATCACACCTATTGGAGCCACAACTGTCACTTTTATTTAGGTAATTTTCCTTTAAACAAAGTCTTGGTCTGTCTAGATATAAAGAAGTCTTTGTTATATGTTTCCAATTGTGTGAAGACTACCCATATTGTGTGTTCTTTGATGTTAACTTTGTCTATGTGATTGATCTAAGAAATTAGAAAGTGGTGCAAAAGGGTCATTGTACTAATGGTTATACATGCTGAAGAACAAAGAGTTTGAAACTTTCTATTCTCATCGTCAAGTTGCATCATTTGAAGCACCAGAGACTTGGTGATTCAATTTCTTCAGCACCTTTATGCCTGCAAGGAGATTATCATCAATAAGCGCAAACATCTCTTCCTCTGTGAGCCTTATCAAATAGAAAAAAGTAATCGCCTATGTTTTCTTTTTAAATGTTGGTAGAGACTAATCAATGTAAGAAATGTATAGAATTTTACCCAAAAAAAAAACAGAAAATTAGCATATAACTACTTAACTAAAAATAGTTTGTGTATCTATGAATGATTTTTATGTAAATTTCTAAATTAATTTCTCTTATACTATATATATTTCTATGAATTTTTTATTTGTCATTATTAATTTAATATTTGTGGTTATTTTGTGTGATATATATATATATATATATATTATTTTCAATATTTGAAGATCGATAATACGAATAGTTTTGACATCTGTAGCAGTGTAAACTCTTTTAAACAAGAAAATAAAGTATTTTATTAAGAAATCTCATGTCAAACAAAATTTAGTGGTATAGAATATATTTAATCAATTTTTGTAAGCTTCCTAATCAAATCTATATTATAATGGGAGAGAGCAATTTCTCCCATTCCGCCACGTCAGCGTTAAGTGGATCCTACGCAATTTTTAAAAAAAAAATTGATGTATTGCATACTATGAGATTTAAACCCTTCACCTTAATATTTATTTGATTGACATAACCAACTGAGCTACATGAGATTTTGTAAACTAGAAACCAAATTTTATATAATAATATTACAGTTTAGTCTTTTCTAAGGATGTCCACAATACCATGCGAGTGAATTCAAAACACGAGGAAGGTCGGGTGGTGATTGTAGGGTCAGTAAACAATGATTCGGAGACTTTGAAAAAATTAACAAACCGATCGTCAGATGGGATAGGGTCCAGGGGCCGAAAGCGTAGACATGGGCAGCCTATTAACCGTGGGCGGTCGGGACGTTACATTATTATTCCATGTTAATAAGCAAATTAAAGATTTCATCTCTACATATAAATTAGAATTTTTCATAAAGTAGTACAGAAAGTTTTATGGATTAAACTTTCTGATCTTCATCTTACTTATGTACATAACTTAATGTCGTAATCTTCCTGATTTTTATTCGGCTTTCTAATGAAAATTACACTTCACTTGAAGACATAACAAAACGGAATTGAACTCAATATAAGTGATGACTTCAATATACAATACGCAAAAAAACAAAGATTTAGATAAGATACGAACAACAAAATCTCATAAACACTTAAAACATTAAAAACGGATCTGGCCCCGCATTTGCGCGGAGGCTATATTTCTAGTAACTATAACAGTTATCTTTGTCTTAAGCACGCTTGGAGTTTAGTTGTTTCTGTAGAGATGGATGTGGCTTCACCTTTTAGTCTTATGTATATGTCTCCATTGTTGTAATGTGTTCTCTGCAACACTTGTTGTTGTAATTCTTATGGTTTATTTTATGTTTCCCTCTAAAGGGCTTTTCTCCATAAGATTTTTTTTGTTGGTTTTGTATCACATAAATGCATCACACTGTGTATCTTTTAAGATGTTAAGTAATTTCAGTGTGAAAAAACTCTAACAATCAAATGATAGATTAGGAAATATGTAACATTCCTTATACTGTCCATATACCCTAATAACTCTGATGTATATATACTTTACATAATGCAATACATGACGGCAAGGGTTTTACCAAGTTACATGGTATCAGAGCCAAAATTTTAAATTCTCGCCGCCCACCCTCATTCTTCTTCCTCTTTCGATCTTCAATCCTCTCTTCTTCAATCTCTTTTCTCTTCTCTTCGATCATGGCTCACACAACTGAAAAAGCATTCGGTGTTACACACATCAAATCTTACATTCCTGTGGTCCTCGACATGCAAAAGATGAACTATGATGCATGGCGTGAACTTTTTGAGACCCACTGCCTCACGTTTGGCGTCTCTGGCCACCTCAACGGAACGTCCCTCCCAACTAACGCCGAAGATACACCATGGAAGGAACGCGACGGCCTTGTGAAGATGTGGATCTATGGAACCATCTCCTCGTCTCTCCTTGACACGGTATTGAAGACTCGTTGTTCTGCACGTGATCTATGGGTCACAATTGAGAACCTCTTCCGCGACAATAAAGAAGCATGAGCAATCCAACTTGAAAACGAGCTCCGTACTCTCACCATTGCTGACATGTCTGTCCACGACTACTGTCAAAAACTCAAGAGCATCACAGATCTCCTCGCGAACGTTGATTCTCCGGTCACTGATCGTGCTGTGGTCATGCACATGTTAATGGCCTCTCAGAGAAATTTGATAACATCCACAATGTTATCAAACACAGATCTCCGTTCCCAACCTTCTCAGTTGCTCGTTCCATGCTGCTTATGGAGGAGATCGTATCAGTAAACACTCCAAGAGCTCCACTCCTCACGTCCTGCATGCTGATTACAACGCAGTGAATGATCCATCTCCTCAACCAGTAAACAATCGTGGAGGTCAACAACAGCAACAATACTATCACGGAAACTACCGCAACAATCAAAACAGAGGCCGAGGCAGGGGACGACACAACAACTCTCGAGGACGTGGCCGTAATAACTGGAACAACAACCAATCTGGATGGGTTCAACAGCCTTTGGCGTGGCACTCACAACCACCCCAACAGTACTGGCAGCAGCAGAACTGGCAACAACACCAGCAACAATGGCGTCCTGGTCCTATGGCATACCAAGTCACTGCCACACCATCTCCTAGCGCCGGCATACTTGGTCCGTTCCAGCCAAATGCAAACACGCAGGCACTGGTGCCAACTACCATTCCGCAGAACCTTGCTCAGGCTTTTGGGACAATGACAGTGCAACAACCTCAGGACTCTGGCTGGTACTTCGACTCAGGCGCCACGGCTCACGTCACCTCCCAACCAGGTACCCTCTGTTCCCTTTTTAATTCGAGCAACACGCCTTCTATTCTCGTCGGTAATGGTAACTCTCTTCCTACTTCTGCCATTGGTTTCCATTCCATTCCCACCACAAAACGCCCTTTGCATCTTAACAACATTCTTGTTTGTCCTTCTATCATCAAAAACCTTATTTCGGTTCGTCAGTTTACTAAAGACAATTGGGTTTCTATTGAATTTGACCCTTTTGGCTTTTTGATTAAGGACTTGACGACTCGAACACCAATGCTCCGATGTAACAGCCCTGGACCTCTCTACTCCATTGATGTCACGGCTGCAACATCTTCTTCTCCGCAAGTTTTTCTTTCTTCTCCCGCAAGCTCCACGGTGTGGCATCGTCGTCTTGGTTACCCTGGCAATAATATCTTGCAATCTCTTTTATCTTCTGATGTAATTCATTTTTCCAAAACAGATCATTCTTTATGTCATGCTTGTCAACTTGGGAAACATGTCAAACTTCCTTTTGATTCTGTTATTTCAGACGTTTTTGAACCCTTTCAAATCATTCACTCAGATGTCTGGACCTCTCCGGTTCCAAGCATTGGTGGCAAAAATACTATGTCATCTTTCTTGATCATTACAGCCATTACTTATGGGTTTATCCTCTGAAAAGAAATCAGAAGTTTTCTCAGCTTTCACTCACCTCTTTGCCTATATTCAAAACCATTTTGGCTGCAAAATCAAATCACTCCAATGTGATAATGGTGGTGAGTACAATAACAGCCAATTCCTCAACTTCTTCTCCTCTCATGGAATTACTCATCGTTTCTCCTGCCCCCACACTTCTCAACAAAATGGCAAGGCTGAGCGTACTCTTCGTACATTGAACAATCTTGTGCGATCTCTTCTCTTTCAAGCTCACTTGCCACCGGGTTATTGGGTGGAAGCTCTTAATATGGCTGCTCATCTATTCAATCTACTTCCCTCTACAGCCATCAAAAATGAAATACCATTCACCAAACTCTTTCACAAACCAGCCTCCTATGACCACCTTCGAGTCTTTGGTTGTCTATGCTACCCAAATCTCACATCGACAGCCCAACACAAGTTCTCTCCTCGTTCCACATCTTGTGTTTTCCTCGGTTTCCCAACTTCCCATAAGGGATATCGCTGTCTCGACTTAACCACTCGAAAGGTGATCCTCTCTCGCCATGTCATTTTTGACGAAAACACTTTCCCTTTTACCACCACCAAATATCCTCTCGAAACACCAATTCCTGATATCTCACCTCCACCCTCCTCTCCTCTGTTCCGTGAGATTATCACAACTTCACCAACTCCGATCACAAACACAAATCAACAACCACCACTTCGACAAAATCCTCCGGTGGCTCCACCTACAACTCATCGTATGGTGACTCGCAGTCAACGAGGAATCTCCAAACCTCGTCAACCTCTCTCTCTTACAGCTCAAGCTATTTCACCCTTACCTACTTCTTATCTTCAAGCTCTTGAGGACCCTAACTGGCGAGAATCAATGCAAGAAGAGTATGATGCTCAGATTAAAAAGGGGACATGGTCATTGGTTCTCCGACCAAATAATGTTAATATTGTGCGTTCAATGTGGATTCACAGGTACAAGTATGACTCTGAAGGTAACCTGGTTCGATACAAATCACGTCTGGTGGCTAACGGCAGATCACAACAACCTGGTATCGATTGCGATGAGACTTTCAGTCCAGTGGTTAAGCCGGCAACCATACAACTCGTACTCGACATCGCTCTCTCAAAGAAATGGCCAATCCACCAACTAGACGTCAAAAATGCTTTTCTCAACGGTGATCTCCAGGAAACTGTCTACATGCATCAACCTTTAGGCTTCAGAGATGACACCAAACCAGATCATGTCTGCTTGTTACATAAAGCCTTATACGGTCTTAAGCAAGCCCCGCGCGCGTGGTACCAGCGTTTTGCCTCTTTTGCTACACGGGTGGGTTTCAAACAGAGTAGCTGCGACTCCTCTCTATTCATACATCACAGCCGCTCTGGAATCGCATATCTCCTCCTCTATGTCGACGACATTCTTCTCACTGCCTCCTCTACTACTCTTCGTGACTCCATTATAGCATCTCTAAATGCAGAATTCGCCCATGACAGATCTCGGAAAGCTCCACTACTTCCTTGGCATCTCCAATCACATACAACAAGGCTGGTCTGTTTCTGCAACAAAAGACTTATGCTACTGAGATACTACAGAGAGCGGACATGACTAACTGCAACTCTTGCACCACTCCGGCAGATGCTCGAGCCAAACTCTCTGACGAAGGAAGCCCACCAATGTCCGACCCTACACTCTATCGAAGTCTCGCCGGTGCCCTCCAATATCTTACCTTCACTCGACCCGATATTGCCTTCGCCGTTCAACAAGTGTGTCTTTTCATGCATGCCCCTTTGGAATCTCATTACAATGCATTAAAGTGCATCCTTCGCTATGTTAAAGGGACACTCGGCCACGGTCTCCAGCTCACACCCAACACGTCTCACACACTCACAGCCTACTCGGACGCCGATTGGGCAGGCTGCCCTGCAACGAGACGCTCAACCTCCGACTACTGCATATTCCATGGTGACAATCTCATCTCTTGGTCTTCTAAAAGACAGCATACAGTCTCGCGCTCCAGCGCTGAAGCAGAATACCGTGGCGTCGCTAACGCTGTCTCTGAAGTTACATGGCTCAGAAACTTGATGCTCGAGCTCTATTGCCCCTTGAAGACAGCAACGATAGTCTACTGCGACAACGTCAGTGCTGTCTTATCTCTCTACCAATCCAGTCAACATCAACGCACGAAACATGTCGAGATAGACATCCCATTTTGTTCGTGAACGCATCGCCATTGGTCATGTTCGTGTAATACATGTCCCTTCTTCAAGCCAATACGTGGATATTTTCACCAAAGGTCTGCCACTCACCCATCTTCTTGGACTTCAAATCCAGTCTTCGCGTCTCCAAAGACCCGGCTTCGACTGCGGGGGAGTGATAGATTAGGAAATATGTAACATTCCTTATACTGTCCCATATACCTAATAACTCTGATGTATATATACTTTACATAATGCAATACATGACGGCAAGGGGTTTTACCAAGTTACATCAAAAACTTAGTAAGAATATAATATTTTTAAGGTCTTCATTTTTTTGTAAATGCATCAAGCTAACTTCGAATCTATTGTGAAGTTTAGATAAACAATCTGATCAGGCAAATTTCGATTACTAATTTTACTTTGGGTAATAATTTATATTTGCTTGATAAAATAGAAAAGTAAAGTGCACCAGTTGAACATTATTCTCCCAGACTCCCACTTCTGTTCACCACATCAGCTTCAGAATCGTCCATACCAACCTAATTTATGTTAAACCCTCCTCTCAACTAACCCCAAACCAACATGACAGTGCGTAATAGTTATATCGTCCTGGAGATACGGATTTTATCCCATGTTCTTGGTATTGCTATGAGCCACCATAAGGTCAGCCTATACAGAATCACTGGTTTTGGGGAGGGATCCACTTGCTAAATTTAAGAAAGAATGTGTTCAGCTCCACTGTCAAGAAGATGCAAAGAGTGGCTACTTGAATAAACGCCAAGGTCCTTACAGTGGATGCCACTCGTTTTGCTCCAAATGAGATGGTGTGAACTGCCCCAATGTCCTTTTCACCTAAAAAAAAATTCAAAACGCTCATCAGACGTACAAGAGCCAGGACCATGTTTATGCACTCTCGAGGTTGAACGCAATAACAATAATGTTAGGTCGGCGGAAAATTCCAACCCACTGGTATTTTTTACCATTTTTCCAGCTCAAGTTCCTACCAACATTGAAACAAGTATAATACATTACTCAGCTCTATATAACAACTTAGATGCAAAACATAGAATGACAAGGTACTTTAAGGATCATACCAAACTAGTTGCATGTTAAGATATCCGAGGTAAGGGTGGAGAAACTTCATGAACTGCTTAGCATCATCACGTCTCTGGGAGAAATAACTTTTGTAACTGTTAGATCAGTTCGCTCAATAAAAGCAAGAACTCAAAAGAGGTATATTCAAATGCATACACAAATGGCCAGTCATTGACATCGATAATAACATGGATTTTCTCTTGAATCATCCTTCAGATACCACTAACTAATTGATTCTCATGGGCCTTGCCTCAGAATGAAAAAGTAACACATTGTTCATTCACCAATTTAAAAACCCCATCAACTGAAAACAATTAAGAATTTTATATCCCTGTAAGAACGACAACATAAATAATAAATAATCCATGCAGTAGTGCTGGGCATTCGAGTTTTCGGTTCGGATCGGTTTTGATTTATTCAGTTTTCGGGTTATTCGGGTTGGGGCATTTAGGAACCAGACATTTTTCATATCGCGTTCGGACTGGGAAAGGTCGAGTTTGGGTCGGGTTTCTATTTTTTTATAAAACCCGAAGTGGAACCGAATTATAAATAAATCAGGTTTTGCTCGGGTTTTAAGCCCAAAAACCCAAAAAAATCCCAAAAACCCGATTTAAACCTGTTAAAAACCAAAAAAATATTCTGGTAATTCGGGTAGTTCGGCTTTTTTGGATATTTTTTATTGATAAATTATATTTATATATGTAAACATTTTGAAAAGAATTAATATTTTTAATATATTGCAAATATTTCAGATACCCATTCGGTTCTCGGTTCGATCCTGGTTCGGTTTCGGTTTTTTTTGGATTTAAAAATGGGAAAATTTCCAAATATGACTCAAAACTTGATTTTGATTGCAAAAGTAGACCCAAACTTGAATCATATGAAAACTAACCTAAAAGCCTAGTGAAATTACAGCAATCCCCTTGTGACCAAACAAAAAAACAGAACTCACTTTTACGAAAATAACCCAAATAAGTCTTCTGAGTCTTCTGAAGATGATTTACATGTAAGTCGTCAGACGACTTACGTCTGGTATCATTGATCTTAAAAATAATTTATCAATTTTATAAAAATATTCTGATAAGTGAAAAATTGAAATAATATAATTATATTTGTTTAATTATGTGCATAGTAAACACTTATTAAGTTTAATTTGATTTATGAAGTGTTTAGCTAGTTAATTAAGCTTAGGGTTATATTTAGGGTTTAGACGACTTACATGTAGTCGTCTAGGAAGTCTTCTATTTTAGTTTCCCGCTAAAAATATTTTAGTTTCCCGCTAAATTTATTTTAGTTTCCCGCTAAAATTATTGAAGTCTTCTGGATGACTTACTTGAAAGCCTTCTGAATCAAAAAATATTTATCCGAATTGGAATTTTTTTCTCCCTATATAAAGAAAAATTTACATATTCTCTCTCCTCTCTCTAATGGCTGCAACAAAAATGTATTGTTCCTCATTCTTAAAACTCTCCAATCTCTCTCTAATCTCTTGAACTTATAAACACCAAACTTTATATCAATTTATTATTTTTGTCCATGTCTTTCTCACTAATCTATCTTGTTTTTGCAGGTGTTTCATCACACGGTTCTCATCTTCCACTCATATAAAGGTAGATCTATTAATTTTAGATATGTATTTTTATGTGTTCTAAAGGTAAATCTAATCTAATATTCCACTCATTTTCTCAGTTTTTAAACATTTGAACGCTTTTGATATGCACATTTTTTCAGATCTGGAAGACTTTCCAAGAAATCTTCTAGACGAGTACAATTAAGTCGTCTGGTAAGACTTCTCGCTAGAAGACTTCCAGGAAGTCTTCTGACGGAGTCTTCTTCCATATCAGTGGAGTCCAAGCCTTGTCTTTGTATAGGAATGATCTATAATAGTTTTGTTTGTGGTTTGTTTTGTGATTTGCATGTGTACTCCTTTAGTTGTGATTTTTTTTGTAAATTTGAAGAGATATTAATGAAAAATTTGGTAAATATGTTCATTTTTCTACAATATTATCTTGCCAAAATTACTTGACATAATTAAAGTTATTGATACAACTTCAATAGCAAAAACACAATAACACAAATTTAGTACAACTAAGAGAGAAGAATTTCTCAAGAAAACTTAGTCAAATCCACAGAAGATAAAAACATTACATAAGTTCAAAGATAGAACACTTTCATTAGAAGTCTTCTAACCTTTTGTACTTAAAAAAACATCTAAGGTACATTGAATGCAATCTTTCAAAAATCATTCTCCATACACTGCATGTAACTTACGCAACATCTGCAAAAATTCAAATAAAAATACACAGGTAAACATAGAGAAAATGAAAGTTTACTAAACATTGACGCAGACGACTGATGGTTAAGTCGTCTGGAAGACATAGACGACTTACTAGTAAGTCGTCCAAACATGTCATTTTTGTAATTGACTTTAAAATGGAACGACTTACTTGTAAGTCGTCCAGTTTATTTGTTAAGAAAAAAATTCTAGACGACTTACCAGTAAGTCGTCAGGATAAACAGGTTAGTTTTGCATTTGACCGAGTTTTGACAGATATTTGACTTTTCCTAGACGACTTACCAGTAAGTCGTCTCTGGCAAATCAAAAAGTTCAATATTTATGTTAACGCTAGATGACTTATATGTACGGTCGTCTCAGGTTATTTTGGCAATTCGAAAATAAAACTTAAATATTTAACTTTTCCCAGACGACCTTAGTTGAAATTCGTCTAGGTAGAGGATTTACTTGAAAGTCGTCCACGAGATAAGCAAGGTTTGACCAGAATCTCAGAAAAAATCTGGACGACTTCGCTTATCCTGGACGACTTTCAAGTAGGTCGTCTGACTGGACGACTTACAAGTAAGTCGTCTGGGAAAAGTTAAATATTTAAGTTTTATTTTCCAATTACAAAAGTAACCTGAGAAGACTTACGGGTAAGTCGTCTAGATTTAATAAAATATTTGAATTTTTGTTTTCCTAGAGACGACTTACTAGTAGGTCGTTCTAAGAAAAATCAAATATCTGACACAATTCGGTCAAATGCATAACTAACTTGTTTATCATAGACGACTTACTTGTAAGTCGTCTAGAATTTTTTTCTTAGCAAACAAATTCTGGACTACTTATAAGTAAGTCGTCCGTTTGCTTAGAAGACTTTACCAGTAAGTCTTCTACAGCCAGACGACTTACGGGTAAGTCTTCGACTGCGAACAAATCTGGAAAAAAAAATAATTTCATACATTTAACTAGTGAGATGATTTTCTAAGCACACATAGTCTTCTCCAACCACCCAGAACCTCAAACAAAGTGACCCACGAAGAATAGTATGCTTGAATGGCTCTACCAACATAAAAAAATTTAGAATCAAAAGCTTGAGTTTTTTGGATTGAATATGGAGACAAAGTTAAAGAGATGTTGTTTTTAGTTCATAACAATTAAGAAAGAGATAGTGTCAATCAATTTTAGGTGCATTAAGAGCCTTCAAATTGGTTGTTCATTGGTAGTTTGGGTATTGATGGCAATGACAATCATGTAAATACTTGAAGATGATGAGGTTGAGAGAGTAAAAGAGCCATTTTTAAAAAAAAAACAAAAAAAAATTAATGGCATTTTTCGTTAAATAATGGTGAACATGTGGGGTGAATAAGACAAAAGAAAAGATAAAAAAAAGAGGTTAGTTTTGTGTTTTGACTTTGAATTTTGAGTCAAATTTGCAAATAACCTTTAAAAAATAGGAATCATTTGGGTTTTTTGTAATTTTCGATCCAGTTTCGGTCTCGGTTTTTTTCGGTTCAATTTCGGTTCGGATTTCGGGTTTCGTTTAATATGCCCAGGACTACATGTAGGTCTGTGGATGCTATTATTGAATTTCTGAGGCTCATTGAGGGGATTTTTGTTTGACGATAGGATTGTCAAAGGAACTTTTTATAGCTTATGAGGAAAGAGGTCATCAATATGAGGAGGGTGGCCCATAAAATCATTGAATTAAGAAGAATGAAGAATCAGTAACATTAGATGTATCCTGAAGACGTTGAAGTGCAATCCATTCGTTATCGAGATCCTGGTAATTGGTATTATTATTAAGGAGGTTTAATGTGGGCTGTTATTTTGGTCTTTCTTCTTATCTTAAAAATATCATGTTATATATAATTACTATAATTAGTAAATAGAATAGTCAATCCTAAACCTTGAAACAAGATTGCCCTTTCACTCCTAGACACGGGGCTCGAGGCAAAGCAGAGATCCATGATTTCCCGGCGCGGCGACGCGGGTTTCTCGCGGCGCTGGCCACGTCGATGACACTACTGCTCTTTACCTTCTTCTCTGGTTCAGGTCTCACTTCTGCTTCTGGAATGTTACGGATTCGTAACACTCTGCTCATCGAAGGAAGGGGTTCCGGCGGATCTTTCATCGGAGACGAGTGTTTCGTTTCTCTCATCTCCGCTACAGTCCTCATGGCGACTCTTCCTTCTTGGTACTTCTTCTCTCCTTGCAACGTGTCGAGAGGGTTCTCTTGCCTTTGGCTGAACTCGGGTTTCGGAGATAGTTTCCGGTGTGTACCTCTCTCTGGCTGCCAAGCAAACCTGTCGAGCCGTCGATTCTTGTTCGTGCTTTACAACTGCTCATGGAGCATAGATTTCATCGCAAAGCTCTCCCTTTCCGTCTCTGGTAAGCTGTGAGACAACACTCACCGAGTTATGCTCTATGAAGCACGGGACGTCAAATTGATTGACGTATCCGTACCGGAGACGTTTCCGGTACGGCGGACACTACTGGGCGACGGCACGGGGACGTCGAGGACGGCAACAATTAATTATGCAACGCTTCAGAAAAAAATTGGCTTGAATATTATCCTTTCTTAAGTTTGTTCACTTAGTTTTCATCCAAATAAAAAATAAAAATAGAAGCTTAAGCTTGATATCGAATTTATAATCTTCTTTCTAATCTTTTTAGTTTATAACTTTTATTACGATAGCATTGACAGTGATATTTTTATATTTTTTCAGTATATAAATATACATATATATATATTTATATTGATGTATATGTGCCGTACCCGTACCCTTAATTTTTTTGTTTTTCCCGTTTCCGCGTCCCCGCTCTCGGTACCCGTATCTGGTGCCCGTATCGTCTCGGTGCAACATAGGTTATGCTCCTCTTCACTCGGTTTGGCGCTAGTTTGGATGCCATTTCAACCTCAGATCTGAATATCTTCGGTTTGTACTCATACCTCCCTCGCCTCTTAGTGCGATGCCATTCCCCCATGCGTGCTTTGCCTCTCAACGGTGGCGCTGTCCACCTCCGTCGGAGTACTCTTGTGTCTTTGCTATGGTACCGGCGAACGGCGCGTTCCTCACAACAAGATGACGATAGGTTTTGATCTCATATCTTATGTTATTGGGCTTGGCCCAGTAATTTATTATTAAACATGTCAGTCTAATAGCAAGCTTGTCAAGATCCACTCCAGAAGATTGGTTTCGATGCTAAAGTTTTGAATGTTGTTTGGTTAGCTTTTTGGAGATTTTCAGTGGGTTCACTGAGGTCTTTATTAGATACTTTTTGTCATATTTCTCTTTGGGAAAAAATTACCGGTGGATTCACCGGGGCTGGTTTCGTTTTCATCATCCTCTATAACGAGAAGGCTTCTTACCATCTTTCTTTTTCCATGAAGGAGATGATTTCCTCGTTTCTCTACCGAGCTTTAGATCTACCTTTATCACCGATTTGTT